>JABFPB010002340.1:0-20483 GCA_022817645.1 Ceratoteleas bidentatus
AAATATGGTCCAATTAACCTCAATCTGTTTACTATTCGACTATAGTAAATGAAGCAAGTAAATTTTTCTCCGTGCAGACTTTTGCAGATTTTTTTTCCATCAGGGTACGTTTGTCTAAACCAATTTTATAAATAATTGCTTTAAATATACATTTTAATTACTGCACAATGAATTAACATTAACATTGCACTCGAATAATTTTATATATTCATATCTCTCACGCTCATCACTGCAAAAGGAACACCTGAGCATTGTGTACAGAATAGAATATTGGCTTGATTTCATACAATTATGGGATAATTGCATAAAGTATCTGAAACATGTATTATGAATCTGAAACATGTAAAATTCCGCATATAATACAATAAAGACAATAATTTTTTCACCGAAGTCTGTTCTTTTATTTTAATTTCATTCGTTTACAAGCGTTTCCGCTGCAATCGAACAATACCTAAAGAAGTTCCACAGTAAGAACATTTTAAGCATTTTTTATTTTTGAATTTCTATTTTCAGCTCTGGAAAAACAATAACAATTTCGTTATTTATGTATACAATTGTTCTAAATAAATTCATATCACAATGCATCATTAAATCATAAATCACAATTAAATATTAAATCATAAAACAAAATTAGAATGTAATAAGTGATTAATAACAATATAAACAATTGTGAAAGTAATTATTGACATGGTACGTAATTAATTATTTTCGTGTTTTACTTCTTTTTTGTTAACTTTTAACCAAACTAACAACATTTTTTTTCCGAAAACCTCTGAAAGATCCAAATTTCCTAGAATCGTGCCCACAGGATCTTTTCTTTCAAATTAGACCAAATTTAATTAAATTGATATTTTTGGATATTTCTTCCCGAGTCATTATCAACTTACCGAATGTTTGTAGTTACACTCCTATCAACCTCAATGCATTTTACCATAACCAATTTCTCATCGGGATATGCTCGTTGAATGATACTTCACCAAGAATTTAACTGTAACTCTCGTAACTGACTCGAATTTGATCAATTTAGCACCATCTCCCTTAATCTCGCTCCCACCCAGAAGCGCCTTCCATTAATTGTATTCCCGAAATTAAAAAACTTGAAACACAAAAACGTTTCCAATTCCAACTTTGCAACCAACATTGGTCCACAGCGTTCCGAAATTTGAAACTCAATTTTTATGAAGTTTCGCCGCACAAAGGTCCCGAGAAAGCCCTCCGAAGACCGAAAAGTGTGTCAAACTCCGCCCGCCCAATCGCCCCGGCTCCAACTTGCGTCATACATTTCCAACTTATCCTTTAAGACACTCTTACTCGCGATATCTAATTTGAAATGATCATGCCGCGCTCTGCAGTGATGAACGATCGGCCGGTCGGCGCAATTTTTCACGGCCTTAAACCGCGCGCTTTTAGCTTAATCAAATGCATCGCGCGTAAGACACGTTACAGAATTTTCAACCTGTCTTCATACATTTAAAAGGCTTCCCGCGAAATCTTCGCAGCAACTTCATAAATGTGAATATTAACTCGCGCAAAGTTGCGCGATGCAACTTTGCGCGATACCCGTTCACTTTCGAGGCTACGCATCAAACATGCACGAGACGATCGCCGAATGATTGCAGCGCGTTTTTTATGGGGGAATTTTTGCGCGTTAATTCGCTCATTCGGGTATTCACGCAATCGATGAACGCGCAAAAGTTGGCGCAACTCGCCGAAACAGCGACGAAGTTCGATCGCGCGACTTGAAAGCAGCGATGCCGGGTCTTGGCAGCAAATTGCTAAATTGTATGTAAATAGGGGAAGCTCATTACTACTTGACAATCCCGGTTCAAACGCTTGAGGGGAGCGTCCTTAACCCTTCAAACGACTGCGAAAGCCGCATTTCGTCTCACGTAATCCCGTTTTGATACCGCTTTTCGTTGTCCCTTTTTCCCCGGCTTTGTCTAGCGGCGGACAAGTTCGGTCAAATCGCTGTGAAAATAGATTTTGACATTTGGCAACTGAATTTGAGGATGCAGAGTTTGAGATTCCAGAGAGGCTGTCTGAAAGTAGCTTTATGAGTGAATGACTCGTATATATTGCAGAAACACTTATTATTTTAGTGTGTAACATATGATAAGTGTTCACTCACCGAAATAATAAGTTTCACCATACTAAAATATTTAATGTTCAAACTCGAATAATTAGTGTTTAAATATTCAAATAATTAGTTTTTACACAATTTAGAGAGTAATAATAAGTAATAATAAGTAAGAAATAATTTTCGCGTCGTTCAAAATTTACTGTCGTCGAGACGGGATTGATAAAGCTGCGCCGAAGTGGCGCGGCGAATTCCGCGAAATCCACTTATCGCGCGAGTTTTCTATTCTTGATTCTATAACGCATTATTTGGCGGCGCCGGGCGACTCTGAGCCGCGCAAAATCCCTGGGCTTTATCCCGATCGCTTTCGCGACCGACCGCCCCATTAAGGCGACCCCCGCGCGTCGTATCGAAAAATTTGAAAAGCGCCCGGGCTGCCCGTGAACACGCAGTTTTAATCTCCGAATGTCAATCGGGCTTTCAGATGGCGAAAATGAAATCGCGCGCGGAGTTCCTTGCAGACGCGTGATTGTGCGAACGCGCGCGCAGGAAACTGTGAACGACGGCGTGAAAGGCGGTCGCAAAATGGGATGAACCGGGCGGAAAAGTCGTGGTTTTCGCTCGGGGAGTGGGAGAGGTGTGAGGGACTGGCTCGCCGAGGGTTTGAATGGTTCAGACGATTTTTTATTTGGGATTGGAAGATGGAGAGATTGGTTTTGGAAATGTGTTTCTGGTATTTTTCGTATTTCGAAGGTATAGTCTCCGTTGCTTTCGCGTGGATTCTAACATGTTATAAATGTTGAGTGTGGAGCGAGGTGTTGTTGATTTGAGTGGGTCGAAGGATTTTCCATTTCGAAAACTCGAAATGGAAGTAGCAAACTCGAAGATACGTACACTTTCTGGTTCGGTCACCGAGCTATTGTCGATGCTTTGGAGAGCGGACGCTTATATCTAAAAATTGAAATTTAAGGCTAAGAAGTGAAGTGAATTTGGAAAAAGAAGATTTTTGGTATTTTAGTTAAAGTGAGACTGTATTAAAACCATAGTTACTAGAGATTTTTATAAAACTGAGATATGTCGTACATGAAGTAACTAGCTATCACCTTACTTCTGTCTAAAGTCAAAGATATTTAGTGTTATAATAAAAAATTTCTATTATACATTCGCAGTTTAAAGAGGTCTGTATTAAATGGTCCATTTATTCAAATATCGAAAAACAAATTACAGATTTTAACGGGAAACTAATATATTGTTCTGTGGTCACTTAAGTAAAGAATATGATATATAATTCATAATAAATGTCTTTCATTATACCTCATACAAACAGTTACCAGACATTTGAATACTTATTATAAATTTATCAATAATTTCAACTATGTACATTTTTTTTAAGAACTACCACTGTGTCTTGAACCCAGTGATCTTTAGGGTACAAATCATCACTTTACCAAAGTGATAATATGAATGATAGGAAACCTTTTGCTTAGTTAAACGCTATTGGCAATATTGTATGCACTACCTTAATTGATTTCTCCTGAAAACCATACATAATTTCCAGTCCCCATAACTTCCACTCATCTCCTATCCAACCCCCCTCCCCATTCCCGAATTAACGTTTTTGTAAAATTCATTCGCCTGCTGTCACGTCCAAAATCCATCTCCCAAAATAACTTCCGCTCGTTAGCCGATGATCCACGCGCCATTGCTTAACGCAATAACAAAAGACAGCGCCCTCTAGCTGGATCTCCGCCCGGGCAGATCTCGACTGGGACGCGCGCCGCATACGCAAGCACTCGCCGCTCGACAAGTGACGGCCGACAGATGGCGCGTTGGCAAAAACGCGCGACGATCTCACACGCGCAACGACACGCGTCGCGCAATTATTCACGCGCCGCGGCGCGGTCGCCTTTGGCGTGACGCCGTGCGCCGCGTTTTAATCGCGTAACGCCGCCTTTTTGCGCGTAGCTTTTTGTGCCCCGCGAACGTTCATAATTGAGATTAGCGACGGCATCGGCGACGCGCGCGATCCGTTTGTCTCGCGCGTGTTGAATTGAAATAACGCTTCAAAAGGCGCGTCACGTGGTTGCCAGGCTTCAAAGCGGCTGTCTCGCTGTTTCGTTTCGCTGTTGCGCCGCCACTCGGCAGCGATTCGGAGGGGCGCCTTTCGGATGGATTAAGAAGAGAGCGCCGCATGAAGAGCGAATATGAAGTTTGCGGGATAATTCCGGGCGAGTTCGTGCGGAATTCCCGGCGCTGGGTTAAGGGTATTTTGGCGCAGAGAAGTGGATTTTTGGCCGGAATTAACGCGCCGCTTTAGCGGTCGGGGCGTTTGGGTGGTTACGGTGGCGGAGATGCGAAAATAGACTCGACTGAAGAATTGTTTTCAGAGCCAAGGAGGTGGAGTTCGTTTCGAGGAGTGTACTGTTTTTCGAAACTTAGCGTTTTGCGACGTTCTCTGTTAGGAGTGACGGAAATGAATGTGTGAAAAGATATCCGCATTCAGAGATGTTTGTAGAAACGATGATAAAGATACAAGATTGGGTTCATTGACAATGTTCTATGATTTTTGTGTATTAGATTTTATTTGTACATCTAATCATCCACTTGATTGTAATATTTAATATTCTGATATATTAATTGTTCATTATCAATTGAATTTTTGGAATTTAAACATATTTTTATTTGTGGAATAACTTATAGAGAGTCAGAACGATTGAATATTCACTCCGAAGAAAATTGAAAAAAAAATGTATTTCTATTAGGACAATTCTTAATATTAATTATGCCACAATTCCAAAAATGTCTCGCGTCTCCATTATACGCCACCTTTCCAAATTCTTCCACGAATTTCCCCGCGATCTTTATTAATCCCTAATGACGCTCTAACTCAATTTTCGAATTCCGCCGCTAAAAAGCACACATCACCCTCCCAAGCGAACTTGGTGCAATCTTCCCATACGAACATCAATTTCATAATCTTGCCGCACAAATTCCCCTTATGAATTTCAAGCCCCCGTTCCGCGCCCGAACTTTGCGCGCAAACTTCCCAAGTGACCTTTAAACGTGAATTTCGAAATCAGCTAGATCGAGCTCGACATTAATAGTCTCGCAGGTTACGGCCACTCGTTCGCAAATTGAAATGAGTCATCGATGACGCGACGGCATCGAAAATGAATATTAATTCGCGCCAACACAATCCACGCCAACCTGACAATCCAACTGATCAGCAGATTTTGGAAGTTTGACAACAATCTTTATTGGGAACGATATTTGGAAAAAGTAAGGATCACGATATCGAAACATCAACTTCAGATTCATACTAGAAGATGGATGATTTAGGTTCCCAATTGTAGATAGACTACCTCCAGTCTTTACACATATGGTGTCCCGGGTTGGACTATCTCCAAGCCTAACAGCTATATTCAGATTTATATTTTATCTCAGTCGAACTTTTAGATAAACTGTACCTATATTTTGTAGACAACATACATTCCAGTCATTCTGTAGACTGCATGCAATATCCAATCTAAAATCCGACTATATCCAGACTTCAGTCAAATTCTGTCCGGACTCAAACTATCCTCATCATACACTTTTCAACAGCAAGAGGCTGAAGTTTTGACATGATCCTGCCAAATATTTTATCCAAACTTTCCTCAGACTGAAAAATCTCATGAGACTGAGAACTGCTTAAAGATTTCAAAAAGACAGCTACCAGGTAGATTTTTCTCCAATGATGAAACGTCGAATTTCGGCATTGTCCACTTGTTCGTTTGCGAAACCCGATGCGACCCTGCCCCGGGCGGACCGTCCGTTATTATTGTCCTAAGAACGCCGAAAGTTTAATGCCTCGCTAAGCAACTACGTGCCGCAACCCTTGAGGTTTGATACCCTTCTCGGGAGATCTCGAGTTGCAAGTTCTCGCCGCGCCAGGTGAGATAACCGCGAGCCCGTCGCCCGTTGGCGTTGCCTGGTAATGGCCGACAAGGCTGCCAACTGTTTGGATTGTTGCTGCGTTTGTTATTGTTTCACGAGTCGCGTCCAGTGTCAATTACGGGCGTCCAATTACGACTACTTATTTAGGAGCGGTAGTCGACAATCAAGGCTGGAAGATGAGTAAAAATTGAAGAGGTAGAGTGCGAAAAATTGAGACTCAGGTGGTTGAAGATATTAATAGGAATATGAAACAGAATATTTTGTCAGGAACACATGTTTTTCATTGATTAAATAAAATCCCATCTTTATGACGAATATATTCCTTCCACTTTTTTTACGTTTTAATCATCGTCACTTCAAATTTTCGTTACCTCTCACTTCACACAGACATCTTGATCAGAATTTCCCAGCTCGCAACTTTCCCAAATTCAACAGACTCTTCGCTTTAAGATCCTTCTCAGGTTTCGTCCAGGAGTCTCGAAAAATGAACAACTCCCGCGTGCACAATGCCGATTCCAATTCGACAAAAAGCAAACCGATTAGCCATTTTCCTTTCTATTACAAAAGCACACGCAACGCGCCACTTGCCACCGGATCCCCGTTTTTATTTTGACATCGGCCTGTCGCCCCAGCGAGACCCCAGTTCAATTTCCACCCGGGATACGAAAAGAAACCCTTTGAACAGGTAATCCCATCAACCCTCCGAGGGTATCGCTAACCGCCGATGGCTCAGACTCGTCGAGTTATATCGCTCACCGTCGCTGGCGAATTATTCGATTCGACCCTCCGGACATTTTGCCAAAAAACGCGAGCGGTTCTTTGACGGTCTTTAACATTTTTCAATTGCCGATATTAATTAATCCGTAGAGGCAAAGGCCGAAACCGGAAAACGGGGTTAAAAGGTCACGTTGCCCGAGAAGGCTCCGTGAGAGGCAATTTCATCAGCGCCCGTTTGAAACTCCATTTCAGTTTGCGCTCCGGCGAAAGCGCGTCGCTTCATAAAGCGCCCACGTTGGGCGCCACACCGGCAAGACGCGTCTATGCGTTTTGTTTTGAGAGCGGTGCAACCGCCGCGGACAAAACGCCAACTTTCATTAAAACGATTTCAGTGTCCAGTTTAACCTTTGACTCTGAAACGGTGCCATAAAGGTGCGCGCGATCCGGTTTTTTACAACGCTCCGCGTGTCCAAAAGCTAACAGGAAAACGTAATCAAAATCAGTAAACGCGTTGTAATTGCGAAACAAATTTGGAGAGCCTTATTTTTGCAGTTTTAATTGTTTAAGATTTAAATGTATTTTTGTTAAGGCGGTTATTGTTTTTTTAGAATTTCAATGCCAAAAACTTGCCAAGATACATTTAACTTTTCTTCATTCAAAATCTTTAAAAACAAGAGTATTTTTCGGTAAATATTTTACTGCAAATTCGTATAGAAACAGTTACTAAATATTCATAATTTCTGAATTTTCCCTACTAGTTTTCATCTGAATATTTATATCCACACAATTTCAGTCTTAATTCGTACGCAAATATGACTCATTTTTAACAGAGTTTTGATATTCGTTCGACATTTCCGGTTTCGATTTAAGGCAACTTTTCATAACCTAAACTTTTTTTCCTCTCTGTTTTCGATGATGAAATTAGTTTTGCGCGTAATTGCTTATCCGAAACGAAAATCTGCGAGTGTCTTTGACAAAGTTGCGGGGAAGGTAGAAGATGGGTATGATTTACTCGCGGGCGGAAATGCGATCGGGCAAGTTCGCCGGCCGCGAATTTTTGTCGCGTTCCACGCAAGTTGCCGACATCCCGGGCGTTTTCGTGAAAATTGAAAAAGTCGCGTAACGCGCTTGTCATGCCAACTTTTTCAATTATCCCGCAAACTGTTGCTCCCGCGAGCAGCCGGGAAAGGCTGTTCTACACGACTCATATGAACGCACCTTAATGCCAGCTTGATCGCCTTAATTGACTTTGCATTTATCGGTCGATAACCCGGCGACGGATCGCGTTCGTTATAAAATAATCAGCGGATGCTAGATTCATAAGATTTACCATCGAAAATTCATGCCCGAGCAGCGGTTTATGCTAATCGACGTATAATAATTCCTGGGCAATAATCGTGATGGAATATCATTTGCAGAACCGTTTCCTGTAATAAGAATCGGAAATCGGAGAAAACGGAATTTGAATTCGCAAATCTCCATTTGGATACCTCAACTGCTTTTTTTAACCATTTCGAAAAAAAGTTAGTCGCCCGAAATTCATCATCCCAAGTGGTAACCACCTCCAACAACGGTCCACTAAAAGCCGCGTTTTATATCTGTACGGTGGCATTAGTATTCATGAATATGTTAAAAGTATCACTTTTTGGACGAGCGATCTTCCACTGGCGAACTGCATCCGGACGGCAACAACGGCGTCAGTGAAAAACGACGTCTGAAAAATACGCGACCGAAAAACGGGACAACGACGTTTTTCCCCGACAAGACGCGAAATGCGCTGACCGAAAAAGCCCGAATTAAGACAATTTGTCGGCAGCCACTCTCCGCGTCATTTTTTCGCTTTCGCGCACAGCGCCATCTATCCCCCCGTAATTACGCGTTACGTTACACTCGTCGCGCCGTCCGATCCTGCAATTCACGTCATTTACATGTCCGCGTTTGTATCACGTATCAAACAAGCCGTGTCTTATTGTATTTTCAAGAGCGCTTGCGCTTTTGTCATTTGCATTTCGGCTGTTTCGGCGGCGGCACCCTTTCGCCACGGTGACGCGATGACGAAGTGGCTCAAAGTGAATTTTTTCGACGCGCGGGCAAATTACTTAGCTGATGTATTTTGTGCGTTAAAAGCTAAAAAGCACGGGCGGGCGACGCACCGGCGTTATGGTTACAAATATGATCACGTTTATGGTCGGGCACGGTGTTTCGCAGGTTCCGTCATGCGTGGCCGTAAAAGACTAGGATGGTCGAATATTTCGACCGTCGCGCGCGTCCCCGATGTTATCGCTTTGCAACGTAAACATTTTTTATCTGGAACAAATCCAGTGGTGGAGAAAGATACTCTATTTTTTTAGTTATTAAAATTAAACCTAATTTTAAATTAATAAATGGATACACATCATTGCAAAAAATATATAGAGTAGAAAAGAAATTTAAAAAAGTAAGCGAATTCTTTTTGGGAAAGATTGAGGATTCATTTAATTATTCTTAATTCTTTTCAGTTCTATTCTATTCCAGATTAAAAATGATCTCACTTAGGAAAATTTTTTAATTCCACGAAAATAAGTCTAAATTACATTGAATTGAATCAATGAATTATCACTAACTCAATTTAAGTTATGTCAATTAACTTGAACTTGAGTGAAGTCTATTTGAAATTAATAATTCGAACAACGTCTGGCGCGATTCAATTTGAGTTCTTCGAATTAAATTTCATTTGGATTCTTCAACATTAGTCAACTCAAAGAACTCACACTGAATTCACGACTCATATTCAACAACATTAAATTAAAGTTGAATCGATTATTTTGCATTAAACTTTTAATGTGAATCGACGCTATTTCAGTTAAATCATCTACTTTGAATTTCAGTCAACTTCGCTAAATCGAATCAACTCTTTTAAAATCACATTCATTTGACTCCTAATCATTAAAATATATGGGATCATTAGTCCACTACCAATTCTACTCGTTAAAACCAAATAACTCACAATTCCTATCCAAAATTAAATTCCACCCATTAACAGTTTTTCTCGTCGAATAACGCATACCTTTCCCACTTTTCACTGCAAATAGTACACCCTCTTGCAGCGCCCGAATTCCGCGCCGGTCGTTTCAAGAATGAAAAACAAATCGCGATCGGCGAATTAACAATAAATCGCGTTCCCTTTGCTCGCGCGTAATGAAATTCCGATTACAATCCGGCGAGTGGAACTGGTCAATTAATTGGGCGCTCGGCCAAGTGGCGCGAAAAACTCGCGTTAATCGTCAGATGCCCAGGATGCCTCGGACGGACGCGCTGCCATTTTTCGCCGGAAATTCGGCGCGCAAGTGAACTCCGCCGCGGCGCTCGACGCGAATGGAAATGGCGGCTGGGGTGGAACCCGGTCTAATGCGCGTAATGCGACATATGCGTTACTTAAGCGCCGACCCAAGGGGCCGCGGGAACAACGAACGAGGGCGTCGGCGAAATGATTTAGCCGGCGAAATGTGTGGCGCCGCGACGGAAAAACGCGCCGGAATTCGGCTGATAAGAATCCGCCGGCTGAAACACGTAATTATCCTGCGAGATCGTCGACGAGTGTATCCCACGAGGACGTCTGACGAGCTCTTCCAGAAAGCGAGCACGAATTTTATGCGAGCGCACGAAATGAAACATTTTTCGTGTTACGCCTAGATTCGGGCGGTTTTCGCGGAATAATTGGATACCGAGTCGAACTTGCGGAAGTTCTTTATGACTTGCGCGCGGTGCGTCGCCATTTTTCGACGTTTTGTGGTCGATTTCGATAGTTGAAAAAATGAAAGATGGGAATAGGCGAAGTAAAAATACAGCCTAGTTTTACGTAAAGCGGTATGCAATCACAAAAAAAACTTTTTTTGTGACTGGACGAGGTAGTAAACATTCTGAGTAGGTCGATAGTAATACCCTTGTAGAAATAGTATCTTGGATAAGAATTTTAAGGCGCCAGAAAAATTATCTCAAAATATCAGCAGGAGTCTTAGAAAAGTCTGAAATCGGAGGAAAAGCGCTGAAACGGTGCCAAACATAACTTTTCGGCTTCTTCAAACTATTCCCCAACTTTTTCCGTCCCTTCCCAAACTCTCGTATCGTATGAAAGATACAACAATCTTTGCCAAAATCCCTCGGAAATCCCTGCCGCAACTCCTGACTCGATGTTTCGGCTCGACACGACAATTATAACTTCATGAAAATGGTTCGTTAGTGGACACTTCAATCAAAAACTGAAATCTTGATGTATGGATTTCAATCAGCCCATAATTGGTACGTGACCGACTTTTAAGTCGCGCATTTCCAACCACCCATTTTATCAGCATCTCGCATCGACGCATACAATATTTACAAACGCCCAAAAGCACTGTTCCCGTAAAAACCTCCGAAATCACCTTTTTATCAATCTCCACTGAAATTCCCGTCTAAACCTCTCTCGAAAACGTTCACCCTCCCCATTAAACTTGTATCGCCATCCACTTCATTATACATTCCATTAAATCATAAATGACTCTTCATGAATTCCCATTGAATTCTTTCAAAATCACGTGGCGCAAGGCGAAGATATTAGACTGCAATATCACGGATGACACATATAAATCATGTATAATCCCGCAAGGCGCTATGTATGCCATTCCGGAGACACGCCGAAATAATTCAACGCTAATAAAATCTTGAATATGAAGTAACCCAATCCCCGAAGTGGCCCGACTACCGCAACTTAAACGAAACCTCCGATTAATTAACCCGAAAACCCGTAACCAGAAACCCCCGTCATTTTTCTGCCCTAATCTGCGATCAATTTGCCGCAATTTTTTTGCGCGCGTTTTTCCCGAATGCTTATGTCCGTAGTCACGGAATAATGTTAATTTCATGACTCTTACAGGTGTCGTTTTTGTTACGACTAAGCTCAAACTTAATGCTGATTAGTTTCAGGCTCTGTTGAGAGCGGCCTGAGTTACTGCGCGCAATTAAATTAATTTCGCGAAGCAGCCAGTTGCAACGTGTGTTTTGTCAGCACGAAAAGCTTCCGTCTGGCGAAGGAAGCGCGCGATGAAATAAAGAATTGCGGCCAAATGGGTTACGAGCGGCGGAGAATTTGTTTTTCAGCGGGGCGCGGCGGCATCGATCGACGGTTAGCGTAAGCCGCGTTTTTACGATCGCGAATGTTCCTTATTTGCCGATGCTGGCGCGCGTTTTTCATGCCGGACCGGCGGAAACGAGTTTTCGCCCCTGTTCGACAGAACGCAATATGCTTTTATGGGCCACGTGTAATAATGTTCGTCTTGCGGTAATCGTCCTCGAGTGCCCGGGGAGGGGATTAGTTGTGGAATAATGGGCGTATAGTATTCATTTCGCGGATGTCGTCATGCAATATTCATCGTACGAGTCAACATATCGTCTTCATCGCAAAGTAATTGACGTTGGGGGTATCGTGGCGGAGTAGTTTTATAAGGGACATATGCTGGTCAATGATGCATATTATTCATCACGTGGTATTGGTCATGGTGGGTTTGGGAAAGGAAATTGGGTAGCGGGGCAATGAAGTGGAAATGGTGAAGTGTTTAGTAAGTGGGGGCTTTGTTTTAGGGTGTATTTATATTTGCAATTTTGGAAACAAATTGTTTTAAATGGAGTTTTTATAATGGGAGTAGTAGGGGATCATAGAAGTGATGGGGATCTAGTTGATTTGGGGCGAAAAACATCTGTAGGCATTTTTAAGGCCAACAATTTAATGGAGACAACAAATAGGATGGTCAGCCGTAAAGTGCACATTTAATTTATATACACATTTATTTGTATAAAATTCCAATGTTCAATTTAAAAAAATCAACCCTCTTTAAGTTGCCATCCAGAACGAAACAGCATCTCAAAAACTACCTTCATATGCACACCGACGTAGATTTCCCCGAGACGTGCACGTGCCTCTGCAGAGCCTCCCTAGGCACGACCGCTTTAATATTTCCCAATGCAAGGTGCACCGTAGATCCGGCGACCACCGTGACATAAACAAACGCGCGTTTTTCTGCCCGCCAGTTCTCTCTGGCTGAAATAACACCTCCCCTGCTTTACTCTGCCTGCTCTCCGTTATCGCGCGCGTGCAATTTAAGCGCTTTATTTAACCGTACGCTAATAACGCGTCGCCCGAATAAAACATTATCGCGCGCCATTCATGGCCAATTTTTGCTATTTTGAATAGCGAAGGTGCCCGGCGGCACTCGAGCGCGTCCGCTGAAATGGTAATTTTTGCCACTCGCAGGCTCAAGTTTCGCGGGGAACTGGCGGCATTTGAAATGGTAATTTTGTCATATCAAATAACACTCGAGTTTTGTGAAGTATGCTTACATGTCACAACTGAGACAGACGTGTTCGGGCCGCGGCGCGTTTTTTTTCTTCTGTTCGGCGCGCCGATAAAAATCGCCCGCCACCGAGTGGAATTGATGTCGTCGGTTCAAGGGCCGTGTTTGCTTTGCCGTAACGCAATTATTATAACCCCTTCGTCTATTTTGCAAAAATGTTTCTGTCGCAGTTTTCGCTTGTTTTCCTCCTTGTCCAGGGTCCTTGTTTTTTCAGTCTACCGCCCGGAAAATTCAATTAAGCGACTGTAAATTTTTTGTCCGACGAAAAACGCAATTTCCCGCATCTCCTTTCAGCTTCGAGTTTCCGAATTTCGGCCCCAGATTTATGGCCTTTTTTTGAATTATAAATCGAAGGTTTTTTGGGGTTTTGGACAGAAGATTGGAAAAAAATGACCCATAAAAAATGATTTTTTTCGGAATATATTTGTTTCTGAAAACCTATTTTCATGCACCTTTTTTTATTATTGGTAAAATCTTATTAATAATCGGTGATCCACAAATTAAATGCTAATGTTAATTGAAAAGTGTCACATGACCATAAATATTTAATCGTCCATGTAAAATGAGATGAGATAGGTATTATTTTAATTAATGTATTCAGTAGAATATAAAATCACGTTAAAATTATCCATTCGCGAGTAAAAACATAACGTACAACGTAACGTACTGATAAAAAGTGTATCAACCCGTAAATGAAAGCCCTTCTCAATCATGCTTTCATCATTATTTTTATGATAAACTAATCGATAATGATAAAACATGTTTACTTATTTTCGCTTGCCCTCTCCCATCCAAAATAATTTTGAATCTATAATCAAACTTTATCCGGAAAAATGGCTCGACCCGATAAATCCCCGAAGAACCCGATCAGTACCTGTCGGTTAATCGAGTACCCTCGACGTCGCATGCGATATTTAAAACGTCCCGGAATCCGGTCGTCATATATCACGGCCCTGAGTGAATAATATGACGTTTGCGCAGTTATCAGCTCGACCGTTCGCAGTCGGATCACGTTTCCGCGCGGTATTCCACATAAGCAATTGGATTGTCTAATCGCGAAAGAAGAGGTTGCCTGGGTGTCTTGGTATTTTTCTGAAAGCCAAACCACCGCGCTCTAAGCCGTGCCTCGCCTTACGAGTATGGTTTCAGTTTACTTAAAGTGTACCCGGTGCTTGCGCGTATCGAATTGCACCGTATTGCGCCGGGCGTTTTTGCACCCGAGACGCCTAAAAGCGCCCTGGAAGCAACGTGTCGCCGCGCGAAACAGCCAATCGCGTAATCGAAGGTGGCGCCCCCCGGCGGGAACGAGGGCGGCAGCCACTTGCTGATCCGGCCGCTTTTTATTGCCCGGAGATTTATTCGCGACGATCGAATCGAACGGCCCCGTTGCCGCGGTTCGCAAATTTTTAATAGAATGGAAATCGAGTTCGCGATAACTTCGACGCGGAAAAATTGGCTCGATTCTTGCCCCGAAATTACCAAGCGATGCCAATTGATTTCGGGTTATCGCGAGGTTTTCAGGGGTTCGACGCCGGGTGGGCGAACATTTTTTAAGGAGGTTGGAATGGGGTGGTGAGGTGAGAATGAAATTCGAGAGAAGACTGTATATTGGTGATTTAGAAGAGTCCGTTTTATGTTAACACACATCTTTATGTATTATATCAAAAAATCTATTTTTTTCAGAAAAAACGTGACATGCCCCTTAAAATTCAAAACGGTATAATGTGTATTAAAATTCATAACAGAAAGGGTTTTATCTAAAAACATATCTTTTGTTGCGTCGTTATAATATATTCAGCACTAAAAAAGCAAACCTGGTTTAATTTTCCGTAGAGGTTTTATCCAAAATAGAGTAAATGAATCTTATTTGAAAATAGTAAATGGCGAAGCATATAAAGTAAATCTCTGAACGGGAGAACAAAGTGTCTTGGAAAACATTTGTGTGTTTGAGGCGTTTTTCATGTCTTTTCTCCAAAAATGTCTTAACATAATACCATTTTCTAGTGCAATTTTTTTTTATTTCAAAAGGTGTGTAAGAGACGTGGTTTTTATTGGTAGGATGCGTGTTTTAGAGTAAAAACACGCTTAGTAAAGAAATGTGAAATATATATTAAAAATTGATCCTTTCACTTACACAGACATTGTTTCTAATTACGACATTAATTTCTGTTTTAGGTAAGTTGAACAAAATTCTTCACTTTCGTACCAAACCGGTGAGTTCGAATGGAAAATTGCATGCAATAAAATGGCAAATTTTTGGGTTGAACTTTAAATATTTGTTGTTAACTCACAATTTATTAAAACTTTTATTACAATTGTCACCATGAAATATTACTTTTAACTTATAATTTGTAATTTCTCTCTAATTCTGCGATGCACCATGTTTACATTTAAATTAAACCCACGCAAAATATTCTACGACATTTCACATGGAACCATTTTTTCTGATAACAAATTCTCATTGTCTATCTTTCACAATTGTTACCAGCTAAATAACTGTCCATAATTAACTATCAATTCACCAGCATTACTCAAATAAATCTCAGCCCTTTCCACCACTCACATAAAAATGCATAATCTCCGGAACATGACTATCACGGCAGTCCCACCTTAATAATGTAATGAACGTAGCTCTGCAGAACGTAGATCTAGAAACGCCAGGCTCACATTTGGCACACATATCAAATATGTGCCATACGCTTGCCGCAGCACTCGATCTCCAAACAGCTGCGCAGTTTAGCGTTTGTTGCGAGTTGCAAGCCCCGAAAAGAGCGTCGCGCGTAAGCCACCGGTCGGCACTTTTCGAGTGATGACTCGCAACAAATTTTGATTATTCCTCGGCACGCTTTACATTCGCGTCGCAAGAACTGGAACGCGTCGGTATTAACGGATATTTCCCGAGCGAATGCGGAAAAAAGCACGAAAAGGGCGAAACGCACGACAATGACACACGGAAAAATTTCATAAAGCAGAATATCTTCGCGGAACATTTTACGAGTCGCCCTTTACGATGTCCGCGTTGATTATAAAACCACTCGTGAGCCGCGCACGTCGCGGAATGTTTACGAGCGGTCGGGGCAGGTGTAAATCATTCGCGTTTTACGCGCCGCTCCAATTATTAATTACCGCGTTATATAATTAAGACGCGACTAATACAAGTTAAACATTTCGAGGCGACGCGACACGAACGCCGTGGGAGCTCTAATGTAAGATAACGAAAACGTAGCGCTTGTTGGAATCAAAGTAAATTTGCTTGCTATGACCGTGTATACCGTTGTAATGAGCTTGATTGGCTGAGACGTTGCGATTATTTATCAACAGTCTCATAAACAGGTTGAGCACAAGCGTAAAAATGTTAATGATGAATCGAAACTATCGTAGTCTCCCCGTTTAGCTTCTAGAAACAAGCGAGAAGACAGTTTCGAAAGGATACATTGAGAACTGCAGTCAGGCATTGCACTTTAGAAACAATTCGTTTCGAATAACAACGGTATTCCCTTGTAAAAATAAAAAAATCTGAAAATCACTTAATACCTCTGCAATTTCTGAAAATCACTGAAAAATCTCTGAAAACCTCTCAAAATTATAACTATCAGAGTCTTTCAGAAATATTCAGAGAAAATTCTAAAAACCTGTGACAGTTCCAATTTTCAAAATGTTTCAGAAATTTTCAGAGATTTTCAGAAATTTCTCTGAATATCTCTGAATAACCGACAGTTCCAAATTTCAGAGGTTTTCAGACAATTTCAGAGATTTTCAGAAATTGTCAGAGGTATTCAGAGTTTTTATGTTTACAGAGTGTTTTCAAAGATTTTCAGAAAATTTCAGAGATTTTATTTATACAAGGATTGTTACAGTAAATCACAAAAAACTGTAATTTCGCAGTTCTCCTATAAAATCTTAGTATTCTTCAATTTTGCAGAATTTGTTTACAGTGTAAATTCAAAACTAAAAACAACTCTTGTATCATTTTACAATTCAAACTAAATAATCGATTTTGCTTACAGAAATGAAGAGTTTTTGTCAGTTTGACTCAAAGACATAAATAACTTGTTAAATTGTAATGAAATGGTTGGATATGGAGCAATAAGTTTGGTCAGTTCAATAATGCCTGTGGTGACATATCGATTTGCCTTGTGCACATATATAAAAGCATATTTATACGGATAACTGAAACTTTTAAAAAACGTTTTATTTAATTTTTTTGAAATCTCAAATCATAATAAACATTTTTAAAAGTAAGGTTTTTCATAAAGTATGAAAAACCAAAGTCAAAATGCCATGTTTCCTCAAAACACTTTTCACCAAGATCTTCACTTTTTTATCATTCGTAGCCAAACAAAATATCCTTTTCTTGACTCAAACCAGGCTTTTTAAAAGCGCAAAGGCACCGATTTCGACGCTATGTCATGTATACACGAGCCGTACACACGTTCCACAGACAATATTACGCGCACCATATTCACGGTGAACTGTATGATACATGGTGCATATGATAACATATATCTCAATATATCGTTGCACAATGAGAAATTTCGACGTCCAATTTGCAGCGATTAATTATGAATTTCCAAACGAAACTGTCAAACGCATATTTATTAACGACACAGGACGTTCGGGTCGGACCACTAAAACCATAATGGATTATTGCTAACGACGAATTTTTTGTCCGCCGGATCATCCATCTCGCGCCGATATGGTCCCCAGCTAATAGATTGCGCTTTATCTGACAAGCAATAAAAAGCTGTTTGTCACGAAAAGTAGGCCCGCGAAAAACACCCGCTGACCTTCCAGCGAAGTCCTTGCGCCGAAGTATCGGAAATTAATCACCGCGATTATTTTTTGCTGTCCGGCCCGAATTTTCACTTTCCCCGGATTCGTGTTTCGTCGCTCTCGTGCGATTTCCGCGTGAAGTGATTCGTCGACTTTTTTCTTGGCGTTTTTTCAATTGCTCGGTGTGATTGAAACAACGCGGCCCGATTAAAAACTAATACTCGTCGATTAATCAGATTTAACCTCGTTAACGCGTAACGAGCTTTCATCAGACTTTTTACAACACTTCGACGACCGAACAAGAGGTCGATATTAGCCAAATGAAGTGCTTCGGAGCGAAATGACGAAATAAATGAAAGATTATTGTTATGAAAGCTTGCAGGAATTAACCGTGTTAGGTGCATTAAATTGCACATTTAATACACCGAGAAAAATGTTGGGTTAGTATTGGTGATATTTATGTCATTAAAACAAATGTTAGTTAGTGCATAAGTTAGTCAACAATTCAGTTCAATTGATTCAATTATTGGGAGGAAAATAAATTGTGAATACTGAGTTCATTGAATTAAACATTTAATTGACGTACATGAGGAAAATAATCTACTGAAAAAAAATGTTTAGCCAACAAAGCATTCTTGTTAACGACACATTTTAACAAAAAAATCTGTTTGTTCAACCTGCACAACAAATAAACTTTCCGTTATTCGTCTTTTGTTATTGGACATAACACCCAGTCCCAGATCTGTCACTTTTGTGTTATATAAAACACAAAAGTTAATTTCTTAGTGTATATATATTATACACTAATAAACTAACGATCTTATAAAAAATCTATCTTATACTCAAAAAGAAATATACCATTACAAACAGGCTTACTTACAAGCTATTATCATGTAAATTGTTAGAGAAGCGTTGCAGGTCAATTGGTGTTGCAAAAGTTGCAGAGTTACCTTTGGCGCCACCTACCCAATTTATGGATCATGATAAACTTGTTATTTCGCAACTGGAAAGTATAGGCGGTAATTCAGGGTAACCATTTATTGTTTCATCAACAATATCTTTTCAAAATAATTATTAAAATTATCAATTTAAGTTAATATTCAATTTTATTAATCTTCAGAGAGCACATACCCACTTCAATTCTGGAAATTCATTGTTTGAAGTGTCAAGTAGAATTTTAAATGTTGATTGAGAAATGAGAAGGCCCCCTAAAGAAACTACTACATTTTGCAGTTGCAAATGTATTCAGCATTTTACCATCCACAAAAGAATAGTTACATTATGCATTTTCGTGAAAATCGTCGCTAAAACACGTTTTCTTATCTACTTGGAAAAGGTCATCTATCATTATGAATTGTCAGCACACCATTGTTCAACTACCTGATAAAAGATCTTTATTAGATAATGAGATTTTTATTAGGTTAATATTATAGGATGAAATTATTAAGACAATAGAAAGGAAGTGGGAGGAAAACGGATATGTGTCAGATATGTTAAGGTGTCTTCCTGAAACGATATATAAAGCTACGAGAAATAACCCTATGAGCGAAGAATATTGTTTAATAATCTCAGAATATGCCTGTAATAATCTTGGAACAAAAAATATTCTGAAAATGTTCCTGGACTATTAAATAATATTCTTCGCTCATAGGGAAATGTGTAGTAGTCTCGAACAAATTACTTAGTTACTTAAAAAACGTGTAAATGTATTTGAAAACAATGATTTTACTCTACAAATGAGTAAATAAATGTTTCTTTTTTTTAACAAATTGACATATTTTGAAATTTGAGCATGTGAATCCAAATTCACCTTACAATCTCACTAAAATTAATGAGGAACAAAATCACCTAAGCCAAAACTAATTACACTGATAATGTAAAATTTGTTGAAACATGCATTAAAATGACGTACAAATTTATCATCGTAACAACATAACAAAAGCATTTTATATTATGAAAAAACCTATCTATTTTAAGTGAAATTAAGCAAAATACCTGTAACAAAATCGATTAACAATTTATTTACATTTTAAACCAGGAGCCATGGTCGTACCTTAATTCTACAACAATATTCCTACATACCCGTGACTATATTCTCTCCACTTAACTAATGCATTTATCATAACACATCCTGTTTTCTCACTGCATCTCGGATTCACGAAATGCACTTTAACCCGCGAATGTGCCGCACCCCCTCGAAACCCTCCTCCTCCAAACAAAAAGTCCCCAAAAACGTGATGAACCAAATTTCGTTTCCCCGCAATTTCGCGTTTCCGCCATTACCGTCATTACCGTTCGAACGTTGCAATATTATTCAATTTCAAATCAGACTCACGCACGCTCGTTACGCGTCCCCATTATTCATCAAATATTGCGTCGTTATTTTATCTGCGATTGTGTGTAAACCTATAAATTACCTGTAGCTATTATTCAGCAAATATTGCACGGAGACTCCACGTTTTCGGCCGACCGCTCGGGGGGCGGGGCGCCGCCCCCCCCGCCCGCCCCCGCCCCCCCGCCCCGGCGCGGCGGGGAGGGGGGGGGGTGGGGGGGGTGGGGGAGGGGAGGGAGGATTGGGTTTGGTTGTGTTGGGTTTGTGGTTGTATATATGTTGT
>JABFPB010002341.1:0-20481 GCA_022817645.1 Ceratoteleas bidentatus
CTAAGTTGGTTAGTATTAAATAATAAACGAATTTAATTAAAAAATATAAAAATAATGCTTTAATGTTAAAAGTGCGCAAAAAGTACTGTTTGATTCAAACAATCGATTTTTCATTAAAAAATCAGTCGATTTAAATCGCTTTTTAAACAGTGAATTAAATCATGATCTAAAACGCAAGACAAAGAAACATTGTAGTTTATTTTTCTTTTTTGCAATACAGCAATTAGTTATAATTGTGAGGTGACTTATTGTTTTGTGATTTAAAGAAGTCGACTTACGTCAAACTTTTGTTATCATATTTATTTGGTCACTTATATTTGACATGTATCATTAAAATATTCTTCAATAAACATTTTTCACAGTAGTCGCTGTAACTTTACAGTGAACAGTCTAATTTTACTGAAATTTTGTTTCCAGTCAATATTAAAAAATTGGAAATGAAAAGAAAAAAGCAAATAATTTACTTATGGGCTTATCTTGCCACAAGATGACTTTTACTTAGAAAATATATTTAAAACGGGTTAAACACCTCCTAAAACTTCAAAGAATTGAACCTCGCCTTAATCAATACATCATAATTTATTAATCCTAATTTTACCCTAACTGCCCTTAAAACAGATTTTCACGGTATTTATATCATCGCAAACTCTTAATGAAGATTAAAACCAACGTTACATTAAAAGATCGTACCCTTCCCTCGAGAATTATAGATTTTACACACTTCCCTCATTCCTTCCCTTAATGTTCTTACTCGACCTTAATCTCTCCAATGGACTGACATATTTCCACTGTAACCGACGTATATCTAATAATTATTTTTTAACATGTAATAATTACTAATTAACAAACCTTAAGTTTTCCAACCTTTTCTATGAAACCAACATTTAGATGCGTTTAAAGAACACTAAATTTTTATTTTGCTTTTTCAAACTCCTTTAAAAATATATTCCAAAAGACATCTAGTTCATAGTCATCGCATAGTTTCGTGCCATTTTAAGAACTTTTTAAGAAAATATGTTAAAAATATGTTAAAATATATTAAAAACATTTATTTCGAAGTCTTAACATATTCTCGTTAGGATTGCGTGTAATTTTAATTCGATTAATGAAATATAATTTTAAATAACTTATAATAAAACTTCAAAACCTTTTTAGTATATTAAAAAATCATCTATTTCGAAGTCGTAATGTAACTACAAATTTTGCCGATTTTCATTTTCAGCATCGTCATATTTCTGCCACTGAGTTTCTGCAAAAACCACAGCTATATAGTCGACGTGACCTTCAGCCGTATAAGACCGAAACCGCCACCACCGACGTCACTGTCAACCGGAAGATACCCCAGAACCACGATGAACGATGCGGTATCCCGGAACATCACCATGGTGCTGGAAAATCTGTTGATGAACTACGAAAACAATCAGCTCCCGACCCACGGCAAAGGCAAGGCCGCGTAATCCCTCCAGAAACCAGTCGACTGATAAATTTGACTTGTCGGAGGCGATTACCGACAGTAAATTTATTTGCACATACCTCCACCCAATTAGTTATTGGCCTAATCTTACATATTTATATTCCATCTTGACTTAATTTACAAAATTTTTCAATAAACAATAAACATTTCGAATGGAAGTGAGGCAACAGTTTTATTTCTGATTCTTAAGAGTGTCTTAGTCAAATTGACATGTATTTTTTGTACTTCTACTTTAGACTTTTTTTCTAAAAAAACAAAGTTCTGTACAGTTTTATTACCAATAATTATACTTTAATGCAATGTCTAAAGTTCCAAAAAAGCTGCCAGATTTTTTCCTACTCCCATTCATCGATTTACTAAACTTGAAACTCCACATCTGAAAAAATTGTTGATTTGCGAACGCGAAAAAGGAAAGTTTCATTTCTTCGGACAATGCGAAACCGAAAGCAAAGTGCGAAGACACAAAGCGCGACGGTGCGGGCATTTGCGGATTCGAGGACCATTGTTTTGCGTTCGAATTTACACTGCGCCGGATAGTACTTCCGAGCAGCTTTATCTTTATTTGTGCGAGTGCACATTTTTTCGCAGTCGGCCGGGCGCGCCCACCTTTTGACGGCGACTGACTGACACAATATAAAAATATTTCGCGGCGCAGCCGAGTTGGCATGCGGCCAGGCAAAGGAAACTATTGCGCGCAGCCTAAATCGCATTTCGTTTTCGAATGCAGCCACGAAAACTCGAACGCCCCATTAAGGCAGTCGCACTTTGATCTCGCAGTTTCGCGGATTCCAACTTTCCGCGGGATTATTGTCCGCGAATCCCGCCGATGTCCACATTATGATTTCGGATAATCACGGCGCGAGCTTTATCGGAGGTTTTTGTTGTGCCGCAGGAACGCCGACTATCGTCAAGACCAACATACTGATACGAAGCATGGGACCAATTTCGGAGCTTGACATGGTTTGTATATATATATTTTTATGAAAGAAGTTGGAAAAGTGGTTGATTTTGGGGTTTTGAAGAATTTTAAGAATTTGGAATGACTTCGAAATTTTTGAAAATTTATTAATTTTTTGTCAGACAATTTTGAATGAGTATGAAGAATTATAAGAATTTTTGAAATTCTGGAAAATTCGGTGTTCTGAAAATTTTTATGAAGGCAGTACATTTTTTAGAAGTACGAATTGTTTTAAATCCTGAATTCTCAAAAGAATTATGGACATTTTTAAGATTACAAGTTTTTAATGCACTGAAAGCAATCGAAAAAATATTTCCGAAATATTTAAAAACTCTATCAATTCTTAAGAATTCTGCAATTTTTTTAGTTTTTGAAAAATGCTCTAAAGAGGAAATATCTTAAACTTTCCCAAATCAAAATTGTAAAGACTCAAAATTCTGGAAATTCTACAGAACTCCAAAAGATAAATAAAAAATTGAGAAAAGTCACTGAAATTTTTACCAGAGATTATTTAGAAAATATCCAAAATTTGTCAGAACCGTTTAAGACTTTAGAACATTTTTCAGATTTTTCCCAAACTTTCTTGTACAAAAGTTAAATTTGATTATAGGACTACTCTATGGACTGTTACTTTCGGCAGTACTGGCGAGACACACGACTCAGTTTTCTGGGTCCCATCAAGTCCTTGAGCTTGAGCATCAAAATGCTGGAACGAATCTGGAGACCCGACACTTATTTCTACAATGGAAAACACAGTTACGTGCACACGATTACGGTACCTAACAAACTGTTAAGGATATCTCAAGATGGTGACATACTTTACTCAATGAGGTCCGTTTAAAAACCTCCTTCTTCGCCCTACGTCTTCACTTTTCATTATCAAAGTGACTCGACTCATTTGTCATAATTTCATTCCAACATCAGTTTCAAGTATTTACAAAATCCAGAGATCAGGAAACAGTTTCCCAAATGTTTTATTTTGTTCTCCATTGAATTCTGGTTTTCGAAATTGATCTCAGCAATTATGACGATAATAATAGCTGTTATAATTTGTAATGTGAATGTGACTATAATGTCAATGTGATTGTGACTCATTTCTCCATAACTTTTGTTACTGTTGCAATCATGTCACATGGTCACAATCTTAAATCCAATTTTCAAGAGGAACATCTCGCAATGCAGACTGACCATAAAAGCGAAATGTCCGATGGAACTGAGGAACTTCCCCATGGATCGTCAGTCATGTCCACTCATTCTGGGCAGTTGTGAGTTTAAATGTTTATTTGTTTATTCTACCAAATTCTTCTTAATACCCTAAAAAGCAAATGCAAGAGTTAGGTAGATCTAAAATCGAATCTAACTGAAGATCTCATCTAGACGTCTTCTAAATTATATCCAATCTGACATCAGGTCTACGAAAGGATTAGCGTAGAAAATTTAGAAAGTGAGGTCTAGACGACATCTAACATAGGATCAGATCTTACAAAAAGAATTAGGGCATATCAAGTGTAGGAAAAGAAATCTAGAAGACATCTAACATAGGTTCAGATCTTACACAAGAATTGGGAAATAGTATTGTAGAGAGTCTGGTCTAGAAGACATCTAACCTAGGATGAAATCTTACAAAAGGATTAGGGCCTACCAAATGTAAAAAAGAAATTTAGTAGCCATCTAACATAAGATCAGATCTTACAAATGGATTAGGGTATAGCAAGTTTAACAACACCGGTCTAGAACATATAGCCTAGTTTATAGGTTATTTGTTCCAAGAAAGCTAATTCATGTTCCAGATGCATACACTTCCGGCCAGCTGATTTACGAGTGGCAGGAAGAAGGTCGTTCAGTTAACTTTGAGCCTGGAATGGCCCTGTCGCAGTTCGACCTGATGGGTGTTCCTTACCGGAATCTCACATTCGTGCGTCGCGAAGGCGAATTCTCCGTTCTTCAAGTGTCCTTCAACCTTCAAAGACACACAGGGTATTTTCTCATCCAGGTACAGTTTCCTTCAATGAGTCATACGAATCAGAGAAAAAAATGTAAAAAATGTTTGAATTTTTATTAATAATATTACTGTACTCCTGACATGATTCCTTAAGATGACCAACCAGTTAATTCAGAATATGATGACCTTAAATTAATTTTAGGTATATGTGCCATGTGTGCTTATTGTGGTTCTGAGTTGGGTTTCTTTCTGGATCCATCGAGAGGCAACAAGCGATCGGGTTGGTTTAGGTGAATAATTGCAAAATATCATTAGAAGAAGTATTATCCTTGAATCAATTTCAAAATCAGAAAAAAGTGTCCTTCTTCAAAACATTCACAAAATATGTTTGCGAATATCTTTCTTCAAAATAATGTTTTCGTTATTTTCTTGATGGCACTAAAATATGAAAGTAGAAGTTTGCTGCTTCGTGTCGAAAAACTTTCGACTTCCTTTCAGCTTCATGAATAATTAAGTGATTCGATAAAATGATTTGCTCCTTCCGCAGGTATTACAACCGTTCTTACGCTATCCACAATAAGCCTCGATTCAAGAACGGATTTACCGAAGGTTAAATATGCCACAGCCTTGGATTGGTTTCTCCTGATGAGTTTTGGTTACTGTATCGCTACTCTGCTGGAGTTCGCCGGCGTGCATTATTTCACAAAGGTCTTTCTCTTCAATAAGAAAACAACTATTGTTTAGGATGCGGTCATTGTAAATGTAGGATGCTGACCAATAATGACTATATATTTCTACAACATATCGCAGCTTTAAAAACCAGTTTCACTGAACCAAAATTTTAGTTCAATCGATCAGATGTTTGATGTAGACAATTAACTAAAAAAAATGAAAATAGATCATCTAACTATTGCTTTTTACGAAGGAGTGTTCACTCGAACAAAAGCTTTGTGTGTCACGTTATCTCTCATTGATCGTTTTTCATTAATGCCCTGAAATACGAAACGCTTTATTTAATATCACAATTAGGTCGGAAGCGGCGAAATGTCGCTGCTGGAAGAGGATTGGGAGGAACTCGACGCGTCCACGGACACAGAGGATTACGAGAGCCACCCATTCTGCACGGCTACAACTTGTAGTCCGAAAACCATCCACGCCGTTGATGCAAACAGTTTGCCGAGAAGGCGAAACTCGCTGCTTTGCGGAATTTACAACGTAAGTTAATCCTTCCACCCTCTTCGTTCGATCAAACTTGTATCAAATTAAAGTTACATATTTAGTACAAAACATACGCAAAGTACGAAAATTTAACCATTAACCATCTGACGAATAAAGGCGCTGCTCATATCGTTGGAGAAGTAGAATTGTAAAAAAAGTTTAATGAGTTATATTTATGTAATTACATTACTAATTAAGTGATGTAATAAAATAGAACATCAGCTTTATTTCAGATAAAATAAAATAGAACATCAGTTTTATTTTTTATTTTAAAACAACAATTATTGGTAAAAAATGTATACAATTTTTTATTAATTATCGAATTTAGTATCGATGCACTTCCCATACTCGTATTGGATTGGAGTTTTAATAGCCGTATCCCATATCAATCATCCGATAAAGAGTCGCATTCAAATCTCCGAAAGAGCTTGTAATTAAACGTACATTGATGAACTGAACAAAATAACTGCAGGATCCGTTAACATTTGGACTGCGAGAACCACATCATTCGATGATTGGAGGTGTCAGTAGTAGACCATCAACGATGGAGAGGCAAACACAGACAGAATTGCGGTTACCAAAATGGCGACAATTGATGTATTGTCTGGCTGGCGATGACGGTTTCAGGTAAAGTCCTTATGTTAAAAAAATTGTTTTTCATTTCAAATGAAACAAGTATGCTAATCTTTTGTGTGGATCTCCATGGAAAGATTTTTGATCTTTCAAAGGAAATTCCGAGAAATATTGAAGAACTTTGTGGAAGCATTCAATAATTTTTTGTAGGAATTCCGAGAAATATCGACGAAATTCTTGGAAGCTTCCGAGAATGTTTCAAGGGCATTCCCGGAAATTTTGAAGGAATTTGTGGAAGCAGCCAAGAAATTTCGGTCGGAATCTCGAGAAATACATAAAAAATTTGTGGAAGCTTCGATATTCATATTTTTATTTTCAGTTCTTTTCTATTCTTTTCTATTCCAACAATTTCTCAATGATTTTGAAATTGAAAAGAGCAATTTTGAAGTCTTCAGAAAGAAATCGTTTTTGTTCAATTCCAAAAACTGAATTCAAACTGACAAGATGAATTCTTTTCTATTCTTTTCCAGTTTGGTTGACATTTTGAAAAAGTTTACTTTGAATTCCTCAATTAGAATTAATTCAACTATTTCTAACATTCAAAAACGAAAAATGAATTCCATTTAATTCTAACGAATGCCGAATTTGGCTACAAATCTAATTCTTTTCTATTCAAAATTTTTGCTGGGATTCTTTGGCACTTCTTGGAAACAACAACAAATTTCGCCGATTTTTCTTTAAATTCCTCCGAAATTTCTTGATAAGTTCCACTGAATATAATCGCAAATCTGCCCGAACCATTAACTTCCAAGTGCCTAATTTCCCCGCAATATTTTCAACAGTGCACCGCTTAACTGGCAAAGTTAAAAGTAGCGCGACTTTACCCGAAATTGGTTCTCCACAACCGGGACAATAATGCACAAGTACTTACGAATTCGCAGGAGAAGAAGACAGCGCGAAGCGTCTAGCTGTCGCAGACACGGCGAACGCATCGAGAGACACGTTAATAGCGTCTCATACATCGACAGGGTCGCCCGCATTGTGTTTCCGGCTTCTTTCGGTCTTCTCAATGTCTGCTATTGGGTGGTGTACGTCACTTACCAGGAGGAATTCAAGTGGCAGGATCCGCCGATTGGATCTATATCCCATCGCTAAATCGCCCTGAGAGACACAGAGCATCAGCTTGGCTTCGCGAAATCGAATCAACGAATCTCGCTTTTATTTTCGCCGACAAATTTCGTCAGACCAACGAAGACAGCAACTTTTACACGCTAATTCTCGTCGTTGCGATCTAAACAACGCTGTAAATACGCGAAACTGCTTGACGATGACCTTTGCAGGGATCCCTCGAGGAAATGAATCCATGGAATCTGATTGAAACTTATTAGCAACTGAATCTGATTGGAACCCAATGATCCAACTGAAATCAGTGTTATTCGAAAAGTATCCATAATTCCCTATTGAAGCTGATTGGAATCTAATGATACTATTAATGATTCGATTTTAATAATATTAAAATCGAAATTTAACCATAATTATATAGCAAATTCCATTAAATTATCTTAAAATGTTAAGTTACCTTTAAATAAGATCTTGTTCGTTCAATAGGGATGATTAAGATTTTTTTATCAAATGTTGATCATTAGTATTGATCCGAGTCTGAGTTGACAAAATATTTATTCAAAATCTCCCAGTTAAAAAAATGGAATGGAATGTTTCAATGAAGGATCTTGACCTTGCAAGACGATATTGCGGTACTGTTACTCGGTGTGACGTGTCGTCGAATACTATAAGAAACGACAGACGGTTGCGTCTTTGTTAATTTGTTACGTAAAATAGGCTATCGGCGTATCGCCAAAAAACGCGTATGACAAAGTCAAATATGTTTGTTATCGTACTGTATGGTACTGTGTGAAGGAGCATGAAAGGTGATATTTCAGTCGCCTATGTATTTGGTGTATTTGTTGATACAATGTACTGGACTGTAAATTTTATTATTCGTTAATTAGGAAATAAAGGTGATAATAAATTGAAATGGAAGGTTGAGGCTGCTGGTGCACGTCCTAACGAGATCTATTCTTTACTATTTATTTTTAATTTATTAAAGATCTTAATTTGAAAATTTTTTCAGTATTCATAGCAAACTTTATTGAATTTCTTAGACACTTTTTGTATTTCTTTCCCTAATATGACCTAAATTATACAACTTTTCCATGGAATTTATGAATAAAATCTTATGAATATTGGGAAAAAGGATTGAGTTGAGTAAAGACAATTTCAGCTCAAAAGTTTGGGTGTTTTGATGATATAGTAATCTGAATTGTTTATTTATTCGTAAAGTTTGTCTCGATGTGGAATATATATTCTTTCTTTATATATGATACTCGTAATGGATATTCCGTAGGGGCCTAAGAAAGAACTACTCTTATATCCAACTTCATCTGACGACCACTGCCATTTTGCTATTGATTTCAACGGTGATTTCACCATCGTGTTTGCATAAGCTCGATGAGTGTCTGAATTTAAAAATCTCCTTTGATCACGACAACAAGTGAGTCACAAAAAAATCATATCAATGTCACATAAGCATCACATCATTAACAATGCTTCGAAACACGTTTGAAATACTTTATGTTACACCTATTCATTAAAATGTACATTGGCCACTGTTACACCTACAAAAGTTGGATAATAAAATTGTATTATATATTTTTAAAAACGTAAACAAAATTGATAAAAGCAAAGTAGTATTTATAATTTGTGATTTATCTTTTACGAGTTTCTCGAAAAAAATTTTGTTTAAAAAAATTGGTTGATTGGGGGAAACTGAAATGTGACATACAAAACAGTTTACGTAATAACATCGCATAGCAATGACTGGAGTGTGATTTATTACAATAAATACATTTTTAAATTACATATATACAATGACCACATAAAATGCAACGGAAATTAGGAAGAGTCGTTTACGTGCAGAAAAATACAAATCGGAGATGGAATGTGCACGATTCTTTAAAAGCAAATTCTTTTTATATCAACTCTATCAGTATTCGCGCTACTTTCACATTATAAATTTCACTTCGAATCATCAGTAAATTATGGGTACAGTATACTTTGTTGTGCTGAAAACTGGTTTCTGACATTCATATGTAGAAAATGCTTCGTTTTCTATAATCTTTGGACTCGTTGAAAGTAGAAATACTACAATAATAATGATTATTCGAGAAACAAAGATTTACTGCGGTAAACATTTATAAACCGAAAATAATTTTCCTCTTAATTTTTTCTTCAATATAAAAATGGAAAAATAGTAAAAACCATACTTGCACTTATTCAATTGATATTCCTAACTATTCTCCTTCATATGATATAAACATTTCTAATTATTAAAACCCATTTTTTATGCATACATTGCGTAAACAGGAAACAATAAACAGCATATTATTTCTTCTCCCAAAGTAAACTCTACCCTTCATTTCTCGACTTAAATGTCGTGATTCCGATGCCCGCTGATAAAGCTCAAGTACAAAATAAACCGAATGAACTCATCCCTAAAATGCAAATATAAACTGCATCAGAACGCAAACGTACATGTCACAGTATAACATCTACAACACGAAACCAATGCAATATCACGTAAAATTCCGGCTGTGCAATAACTGTCCTTTATTCAATCGAATTTCGTCTTGACTAGGATTGAAATCCAAAAATGTACCTTGATTCTAAAAAATCTTGCACCGAGTTTGCCATAAAACGCTATTTACGCTCGCAAACAATAAACACTGTGATTCGTTATTCGAACACTCGGATCAACAAGCGTATATAACAATTGCAGGAAGACCAGTAAGACATGTTTCATCATTCATTACGACTATATTATAATGTTATTGACTTCGAAGTTACTGACTATTGATCAAACGACGTGTTGAGATCGGCGATCAAACTTGAATCATTAAAGCTCAATCACTAACGATTTGAATGACAATTTAACTCCCGAATATCCTTCAATGAGCATCACGATGATCACCTTGAGTAACGTTACTGAATATAATATCATTTTCGAATTCGCGCCTGAATGACGCTCACTTGCCGCAATTCGCTTTGTACTTGCCACTCCTATTTACAAAGAACCAACCTTTTATCACAAGTATCAAATGTTAACCCTTCTCGACGTTCAAGTTCAAGGCGTACAGTTCGACATAATAACAATTGCAACGGGACTCTGCAACTAATCGATCGCCCCGTTCCATCGGACGCAACTGATTGCTCATCAAATTAATTGCAGAGTCGGCTAATAACGTCCCTCTTATCCGTGACAATAACTTATTGAACCGTTTGTTTAAGAATACTGGCACGAGATATGTTATCCATCGGGATCCACGATGATCGTGGCCCTCGTTAAAATCATCCATCACGATCAACAAATGTAAAACGGATTGCATCGTAACTTTATCCATCCAATTCAACGATTAAAGATTATTCAATCCGATTTAATGATTTGATTTAACGATTGAACGATTCTAATATTATTTTATGAATTTTGACCAATCGACAAATTCGAACCAAACTTGAAAGGACTTTTTGAGCCTTTTATACTTCAATGATGTTTAATCGATGATTAGCATGGAAAATGTTCAATCCAGTTAGTTCTAATGAGAATTTCAATAAGATTTAGACAGAGTAAATGGGTTTTTAACGAGGGATGACAGTGCCCCGTCGTTTAATCCTATGTACAATTGGATTCGGAGAAACTCAAGCACCTCGCGGCCATATTTACAATTATCTGTTTGCTCATTGCGTTCGCAGTACAAGCGCAAAAAACACCGTTCAAACGAACCGTCCCGTCGCTGACTTTCGGTATTGCGATACAACAACTGTGGAGCCTTTTTACAGTGTGAACGACTTGTGCGCTTTCCTGTGGACGTTTGCTTCACATGCTTCGCGCCATCACAAATACAACCTAACAAATATCATTAAGAATATGCTTTCTGTTCAGCCCTGTAGAAATATCGTAAAAAATTCATCGACAAAAGTTCGTTGGAAAAACACTTTACAAAGTGCAGTAAAATATCACGATTCCATCCGGCGAAATGCGCTGCACTTTTCGACGTTGATTGGCCATTCGTTTACGTTTCGTCGTTGACAAAGTGTCAGAGTTTGGACAGCAATTTGACAGCTCACTTCCCCGGACGTTTTCCGTTGAAATCAATGTACACTGTATAATCGGTCTTGAAGTGATTTGTCGGAGACAACGAATACAATCAAGTCGACGATAATCCGCGACTAATTCCGGGGAAAACTTTCTTGGCAGGTGGCTGAATGATTAGCATAAATTGGAGGAGGGTTCGATTAAAGTTGCGATTCGAATATTCAGCCAGTTTCGCTGGGAAATGCTTTCCGCGATATTAGTGCTCGGTTCTTTCTGTCGCGTTTGACAGAAAGTCAATTATTCGGTACAATTGACTCAAAGTGCAGTAATGTGGGGATTTCTAACGAAACGAGAATCGATAAATTATCGGAGTGGCTAACGATTGACAGTCTTTTAATTCAAGGCTTTCGTAGTTTTCGGATTGAAGATCGTTGACCGTAAATTGCAGCGACCGCTTTGTTAAGACTATAAAATAACTGCTTCGGAAATACAAGAAATCACAACGTATTCGATTTCGAAGTAGCCAAGAATTCACAAGACGTATGACTGGAATGTACCTAACGGCGATTTCAGCGCACCTTTCGACTATTGGACACTATGAACGTAGAAGGTTATGACATTTTTACTGAACTTTTGGTAAATTTGGCAGTATTTGTACACACTGATCTAGGTCGAATGTGTGCACGAAAGCGGAAACACTTTCTTCGACGGATTGTTATATATAATAAACATTATTGCAACGGTAAACGGTAATGGTACTGTATGGCTAAAAATTACAGTATATCGTGTTATTCAATTTTGGGGATTTAAGTTATTATGGGCAATTAATACTCAGACTAGATTGGATGTACTGGCAGTCCAAACGCCGCCTGATCAGCTGATGGTTCATAATATGAATCACCAAATGACGAAGGCAGCCAACTGTTATGCAGATTAAAGACTTTTGCGACTACTATATGACGTCGTGTTATATAGACCAGATGCTTATTTTTTGTCGAACACTCATGGGCTATTTAGATAAAATCGCTTCTAAGAGTGGTAAATGTTGGAATTTATGTGCGAAGCAAGGAAATTATTTCTGAATCGGAAATTAGCGGTGAAGAGTATATTTCGTGACAATATAATGCCGAAACATTTGCATGATCGATTCATTTTAAAGACAATGAAACAAAGCTATTACGATAAAAGATTGTCATTGGAAGTAAAAACGTGAATGGCAAAAGAATCTTCTGTGTAAACTTTTACACTTTCAATATCACGATTAAAATGAAATGCCATCTGCTGTTGTAAAATTAGTGTTTTCTAAAATGTAGGAAAGTACAAAATCGGCCCTTATTCCTTTACCGAGAGATCTGTATTTTATAAAACGTGTACTTTTTAAAATCATTTGTTGACAAAAACTCGGATTCAGTTATATTCTCAAACACTAATTTACATTAAAGTCAACATGTTTATCAATAAAAACTCTAATCTCCTTACATCCCTTCACACTATTTACATGTCTCCCCCAAGATGCAACTTCCCCAACCAATTTGTAAATTCCCAATTTCGTTGAAACAATCAATAAAAAACACTAATCCAACAACAACCGACACCTCAATTAACAAAACAATTAACCGAAGGAAATAACTAACATCAGCAGTAAAAAATGACACTACGACGTTATATCTAATGGCGCAGCTGTCTCTGACTAAAAGTTAGCACAGCCCTTACTACTTTACTTTAAAATCCCTCTCAATATCAATCTCCCCCTCCCCCCAACTCTCGCCTACCTATTTACAACTAATCAACGACCAATCGCAGCCCTTTATTATTTCGAAAAATAACGACTTGTTCACCGCAAATTCACAACTCCGAAACCACCATGTCTCGCGGCCCCAAAATACTCTTCTCCTCGTCCGACTCCGACGTCGACGAATTTACCAAAAGTTTGGTAACAAATGCAAAACCTCGCGCGCAGCCTCACCTCCCGCTCTTCCTCCCCACGAGCAGCGCCACGTCCATGTTGTCCTTCCCCTTGACGTACACCTGCCCCCGCGGCTCGAACTCGTACCTCTCCTCCAGCAGCGCGACGCATTCGCTCGCCAGCTGCGTGCGCCCCGCGACCCCCGTCGAGTCCATCCTCGAGGCGATGTTCACCGCGTCGCCCCAGATGTCGTAGTACAGCTTCGTCGCGCCGATCACCCCGGCGGTGACGTCGCCGTAATTGAAACCCACCCGGAGAATCAGCTTGAATCTGTAGAGTACAACAAATAGACTCTAAAAGCAGTCAGGTGGGTGTGAGAGGAATATTCTAATGATAAGTGGATTTTCCAGTTGGTACTGGTATAAGAATATTTCCTTGTATAATAAGAGTAAAATCGTCTAAAGTCATCCTCTAAATGTTAGAATACTTAGAGAAATATCAAATATAAATTTCTTATGATAAGAGGAAGAAAATAAGTTGTAGATGATCGCAGAATTGCTCAGAGTAGCTGAAATTGTTGAAAAACCCCTTTTTGAGGGTTTCCAAATAATTTTCGTAATTTTTCACTGGCTTATATAATTTTTAAGAAGAATTGAATAGAAAAAAATAGGTGAAGATTAGTTGCAATCAGCCCTGTGCAACTAGTCTAAAGTCGTCTTGAATCTCAATGGTAATAGTGTTATAAAAAAGCACCAGATGGCGCTGTAATCAATCAAATCTGTTTACTGTGTGTTTATATCCTACCCTGATAGTCAGCATTATTTAAATTGTATGTAAAGTTTGTGTAAACAATTTATTTAAATTATTTATATAAAATTGATATAAATTAAGCCGAAATTCAGATCTTTATTTCAATATTTTCCTGTTATTAATAAATTATCTTCATTTATGCTATTGATTCATTATCATCGTATACCGCTAAGTTGCAGTGCCAAATCGAAAATTTCAAATTAAACATTATGTTATTGAATTTGTGTATACTGCATCAGATTGCAAAATTACATTTTTTAGATTTCATTTCATTAGGTTGTAAATATATTAAAAAAGAGTATTTCAGCTAGTGCCAAAATTCTTTTATACAAATAATTTCCAAAAAAATTTATATAAATCATTCATAGTATGTATTGCATTATTGTATTTTTTCACACAAACTCATGTGATACGTTTATCACGTAGATAGGTCTGATCGACAGTAAGTCCCTCTGGTGGATTTTCCTCATTAATGATCATGTCAAAACCAGGCCTGTGCAATACACGTAGTTCCAGTGATTACGAAAAAATGAACCTTTTTCCGGATGTTTACTGATGAAACTGGCCGTTAACTTTGCAAAAATACAGGGTTTCTATCAGTATCAGTCGAATACGTCTATCCAAAATAATTCGTCTATACATGCATGGAATTTTTACAAAAAATGACTGGCACAGGATGACATCCAGCGCCTCTAGTGGCAACGGGACACACAATGTAAACTATTTCCAATGGAAAATTGGTGCACAGGCCTGGTCGAAACCTTCAGTTCCAAAGGACTCTTTTCAATCCCTCTTTTCAATTTTCCTTCATAACAAGAAAATTTGCCACAAACCCCAGCAGGTCCTGGTTGAAGTCGTAGATGACCTTGTGCATCGCCATCGCGAACTCCAGCAGCTGGAACAGGTGTGTGTGCTGGTGCTCGTTCTGCTGGCGCACCTGCGGATTCAATCCACTCGCAGCCATAAACGTGCTGCCTATGGTCTTGATCTTCTCGACGTTCGCGAAGTCCGGCTTCTCCAGGAGCTCGTCGAAGTCGCCGATCAGCTCGTTCAGCACCCGCAGGTACTCCTTGCCGCCGAGGTACGACTCGTCGTACAGCTCGTTGAAGTTGACGATGCTCGCGAAGATGATGCCGACGGACTTGTGGTTCTGCGAGTACTTGGCGGTGGTTTTGAGCTGGTCAGCGACGTACTTGGGGATGATATTGTGGAGCAGCCAGTCGGCCTGGTTCTTCATGGACTGCACCCGGGCCTTGTCCCGGGCGGCGACGGCGTTGCCGTGGAAGCTGAGCCGGTAGCTGATCTCGAACTCGCGGTTCAGGAAGCAGACGAGGAGCAGCAGCAGACTGACGTCGAGGAAGATCTCGGAGTTGAAGAGCCGGGCGTTGTGCTCGGTGGTGCTGGTGCCGGCGGGGTCCGCGTTCTCGTGGGGGATCACGTGGCTGGCGACGAGGCAGATGAAAAAGGCCCCGGCGACGCTCACGAGGAGGTTCTTCATCCAGCAGTTGAGCTGCGTGAAGTTGCAGAAGTGCACGAGACCGACGAAGATCAGGTAGCTGTAGTAGTACTCGAAGTTGCGCGGACTCGAGCGGAAGTTGGAACAGGTGAAGTTCATGAGGATGCAGATGATTGGCAGACCAACCTAAAAGGTGGATTAGGTGGTTTTGTTGGGTATTTTGTTGGTTTGAATGGGAGAAGATATTTTAAGGACGTTACATCGTGGTAAAGTTTATTAGATAATTTAAACGTTTCTCATTTATTTTTACAACCACAATACTGATCAAGAAAGTAATTGTTCTTTTATGTATCTTACTGCTTATAAAATCACAGTTTAATTTTGCAAGTAATTTTAATGCGTGTTATAATAAATAATAATATTCTATATCATGTTAGTAATTCCATTCTACTTTACCGCGATATAACGTCCTTAAAGGGATGTCGCTTGGCATTTTATGAGACTTCACACATTAAATTGTATTAATGAAATGTGCAACATAAATTTCCCATTACTTTGATCCCTACAAAAATCCCCAACTTGATCAATGTTCTACATCAATTCCCAGAATTCTATAATTTTCTATAAACCCACCAATATAGCCCCACACACGTGCCAAGGGTACCATCTCGAGAAAAACCGGAAAATGCTCTGCGCCAAATTGGCCTGCATGGCGTTTGGGTCCAGCAGTTGTCTAACGCAAAGCGATACCGCGAACACTTGGATCAGCGTGGCGACGGTGAAAAACGCCACATAATGGATCGTCAATTCGCAAAGCAGGAACAGCGACACTGCGATCGCGGTGTATACCAATGCGGACACCAGGATGTCGAAGTACGTGTTGAACCGAGATGTCGCGAGTGTCGGCGGGTTCCCGCCAATGTCCTCGTTCGCCTTATGCGCGTTCTCCCGGTATTCCTTCTCCATGTCCTTGTTCTTGAAAAACAGCGTCACACTCGAGAGCGGCGGTTTCACGAAGTAGGAACGCTGCGAACTTACGTTATCCTGGACACACCTGCAAATTCGCGATGATTTATTAACACATTTTTTAATGCGAAAGGATAAGCTATGCAAATGTGTGTACTACATGCATGGAGGAAATACCCTGATAGCTAGATTTACATCAGTTTTGTGTAAATACATAACAGAACATTTACATGAGTCGTGTTAGTCAAAATGTACAAAAAAGCGAATTAGGATTTAAATTAACAACATATTTCTAACTGAAAAACTTGAAAACAATGATAAACCATTATTGTTTTTTTTCGTAAATTTAGAAGGAAAACGTTGAGTTTTATTGATGTAAATCTTTTACATGTTTCAACATAGCTGAAAAACCCATTTTAGAAAAAGTAAGTCTGTTTGCAAAAAGTAACAGTAAAGTAGCAAAACACGTAAACTTTGTAGTGAATTTTGCTTTAATGATTTTGTCAGCTCATTTTCAGCTCATTTATATAAATAGTGGCTATCAGGGGTATGTAAATGAGCAATTTACACGGAGAGAAACAAAGTGGCTGATTTAGTTACAGAAAAGGGTTGCCTAAGAAAGGTTCCAGTGACAATTTCGTAATCTTTGGGGATTTTTTTTGTGTCTTGTGATGTCTACATGGCAGCACTAATTGTGAAGAGTAGCTGAGTTTAATAAATGAGAAGCCCTTTTAGATGAGAATGTTTATCTGATATGGTAATAACATAATTGAATATCAACCTTATTAGTTGAAGATCAGACTGTTTTCGTAGCTTGTGAAAGCAAGCTCCAAAGGTGTCAGTGATTGCCGGTGGAAAGGGATATGGTGGAACGGATGAAGAAGGTTCGTGAGTGGAGTTTAACGTTGAACTAGACGTGTAATAACCGCTGACCCTGTGGCCCAAGAGGTCTCCTTGAGTCATTCCATTCATAAGAAATAGCTATAATTGAAATAATAATATACATATATATATACAATCATATATATACACATATATTGGGGTGAGTGGGACGTGCATCGACTAAAGAATTTTCCTCAAAACAATGGAACTTCAGATGCAGTTAAATGAGTTTTGCACTGTATTTATGAATGCTTTATTGTTGATTAATGTTTTGCAAGGACTTCATTTCATAAGTTTTGTAATCAATACTTCGATATTTTTATAGGTTTACAAACAATTGAAAATATGTGAATATGACAGATTAAAATAAAGCCAGTAATAGATAACATTTTTAAAAAGTGCTGCCACCTATGATATTAATCAAGAGATAGGAATAGCTTTTTCCTATGGGTTATTTTTATTATTAGTGGTTTTCCTGTATGTGCGGTGAAATTAACATTTGTCATACATCTTTGTTTAATATTTACAGTGATCGATGAAGGAACAAATTTCATCTGCATTAATGTCATCAGTATTAAAAATGATTTATTTTGTCTTTTACGTTATACAAATTGGTTACTCGATGTTGGAATATTAGCAATCAATACACAAATGTGTTAATTTCTCAAAGGAAAATTGCCTCCTGAAACCAAATTTCACTAACAGAGCAACAGTGCAGGAAAACTGCATTTTATGCACCGAATAACTATGGTATATCTATTATTGGCTTGTATCTCTTTCATTATATTGGCCATGGGTTACACAAATATTCTACCTACTTTAAGAACAGAGAGGAAAAACTGTATTTGCAATAATCACAAGATAAACAACAGGGTAAGAAGCCAGAAAAAACGCTCAATGAGTGATTACTCCTTTTAGCAGATTAACACAGTTATCAATGAAAACCCGAGCGAAAATGTACCTGCTGCTGTATACTGCTTCTCCTACTGTTACTCCTAATCCCAGAATCTTTTCTGCTGCAAATGGACGAAGCGTGACTTAGCGTTTCGTGTCCCGCCAAAAGAGGACTAGAAGGTATGGGATTTGGGTCCATTTCAATGCCATTAGTTACAGGCACCTGCAAAGATACGATCGAATACTATGCACAAATTAAGTGTCCCACAATTACATAAGTTAAGTAATTTTGTATTCATATATATGTAATATTGACTTCATAAGTTGAAATAATTTATCGAAAATCATCATTTACTCGATCAAAAGTCTCTTCCTCGTTCTGCAGTTCCTCTTGAGCTTTCTCCAAGTCGACACACTGCAGTTTCTCGACGTCGAGCGGAGTCATTTCGTCAGTCGTTTTCTGCCGCTGCAAGTACCGCCAGGGTTTGATCCTCGACTTCTTTTTGCCGTAGCTGGCGGTAGACGTAGGGCTCTTGTTTATGTCCTCCTTGAACTCGTCGTCGTCCTCATCCTCGTCGTGCTCGCAATCGTTCTCCGAGTCCAGTATACTCGGCAAAGAGTTGGCCTTCATGCGATAGTTGCTTGTGCTTGTTACCATGTGCAAATAGTGCGGTCGTATTTTCGATTGGTTATTACAGGAACCTAGTCTGTGACGCGATGACAGGATGGGGGAGAAGCTTGTCTGAGTCGGGTCCACCGAGAACGTCGACACGTAGTCCGATTTACGACCTTTCACGAAGTAGGATTTTAGACCTGAAAACGAAAATCGAGTAATTCATTTATTTTTTAAAAAATAATTATGTTAAATATAACTTTATATTTGTTTACATTTTTTCATATTTTATTTTTAAGGATTTTATTATAAATAAAAATATAATAAGTATAATAAAAAAATGACAAAGAAAAAGAAAGAAATTTTCTTTGTTCTTTGAAGTTTCAAGTTTTGATGTAAAGGTACCATTAACTGGATCCCCTTCTTCGATCAGATACTCTTCGTTCAGAAAATTGAGGGTTTTTTCGCTGAGGTGCACTCTGCCAGGCTTCCCGGTACTCTCTAGTTTATTGGCTAAGGTGACATCGTTAGACCAGACATCAAATTTGAACCTTTTCGTTCCCACGAGGCCACACAGTACGGTACCAGTATGTACACCGACCCTCATATTCACTCCCTCCCTTCGCTCCACGTCAAATTGTTTTATAGCTTCTATCATGGCTGAAAATTAGACTCATATTAATACCAACTCCTCTTCCAATCTAATTTCAATTGACTTCGATTTGCGGAAATTATCAAAAAATAAAGCTGATTAACGTAGCTTTGTCATCAATAAATTAATTTATTCCTCATTCATTTAACTTTAAATAATGAACAATTTTTATTCATTTGAATTATAAAATGCATGTACCCAGCCCCATTTCTACACAGCATTTGGCATGATCCATTCTGGGTTCCGGACAGCCGCTGACGCAGTAATAGCAGTCGCCCAACGTCGAAATTTTCTCGCAGCCGTGGTGCTCGCACAGGTCGTCGAAGCGCTCGAACAGGTCGTTGAGAATGCCGACCAGCTGTTCGGCGGTCTTGTTCGAGCTCATCCGCGTGAAGCCCACGATGTCAGCGAAGAGGATGCTGACGTCGTCCATGGAGTGCATGTTGAACGGCCGGAAGAGCGAGCGGATGTCGGTGTTGTTCGACGGGATCGAACCCTTCTTCAGCGAGTCCTCCCTCTCACGCTCGCGCTCGCTCTCCTCCATCAGCCAGTCGGCCACCTTCGGCGGCATCACCGAGTGGATCATCTTCTCCTTTAGCTGCTTCTCCATCTCCAGTTGCTTGCGCACCAGCAACGACTGGCCGACCTTCGATTCATTCGTACAATCTCAAATTATGGCCTACATAAATCCTGCCCTATTTTATGACATTCCCATTTAAAATAATGAATAGTAAACCGATCTAATTGAAACCAAGAACGAAAAGTATTCTGAAATCCCAAGAAAAATAGTATTCAATTTAAACATTTATAACATTATTCGAAGTTATTTTAACATTATTCGAAGTTATTTTATTGCCGGCAGCCGGATTTATCATTATCTTGGCTATCCGGGTAATGCCGCGTCAATTTGTCAGTTTTCGTCGACGTTTCGGCCATCCTATCGTGGCCTTCCTCAAGACTTACAAGGAACTGAGACCGAATTGTGGAA
>JABFPB010002342.1:0-20478 GCA_022817645.1 Ceratoteleas bidentatus
GCCTCCCAGTTTTATTTCACAATTTCCACCTCAAACAACAACCGAATAACCCAATCACCACTTTCCCACCAATTCAACCCCCCCCCCCCAAAAAAAGTTTGCCAAAAACCCAATCGTTTCATTTCCCCCTGAACTTAGCATTGGCTCAGTCGCCTCTCGCATATCTCGCCAAAAAAAATCTCTCCGCGAAAAAAGGCCAAAGCAGCGCGAAGAAAAGATTGGAGCGCGAGAAAGCGGAAGAGGTGTCCGTTGGGCGCGATAACGAGAAAATGGAAAAAGTGTCTCGTTATTCGACTAGTGCTCCCGGTCGTTCGACTGCGGGCGTTGAAATTTAATTAATCGCACAAAGGCCGGCGAAGTTTTCGCAATTAAGCGCGTCAACTGTTGGCCCGAGTTGGCGCGCGCCGAGTGACAAGCCGCGCGCGTTACTTAAGCTCACCTGCTGACAAATTGCACTTATAATAATTTGGCGCGAAATCCGCCCAGGAAACTGGCTCGCGCTGACAGACACGAGTTCGGCTCAGCCGCCGCTGGCCGTGGGGAATCCGCAAACTCTCTTTGTACTTTATCTCACCCACCTGTCACGTACCCACGCTTCTTGTAAATCAATTTCACGCAAACGTCAACTACGACGCGATTCGGGACGAGTTTTTTAGTTGCCCTATATACGGAGGCTGCGATCGGGTTACGGGGTTTGCAGCGTTTTTCACTGATTTGTAGAAATAATGAAAGAAGGGAAAAAGTAGTTGGACTGTTGAAACTAACGTTTCGAATTTCGAAGGCGGAAATCGTTTTAACTTTTTCGCAGAGAGAAATTGTTTAGCTGTGACAAAAACGTTAGTTGAAAATATATCTTTGGGTCAATGAAATGGTCTTTTCGGTGAAAAAGAATAACGGGTTGAACTGGTCTTGTGCAAAGGTAATTGCAGGCTTTTTCGAAGAAAAGGAATATTAATTTCCAAAAATAAATACTTTGGTACAATTTTTTGTAAAAAAGAATTTTTGAACGTTTTTATTGACTAGTGCATTGGTTTTAAAATAAAAAATACTGTTAATAAAAAAGTATACTGTTGAACGAAGTTTTTAAATAAATAGACAATTGTTAATCAAAAGTTCATTTTTATCTAAAAAATTTGGTAGAATTCAGAGAAATAAAATTTGAAAATAATTGCATTTCGAACTAAATTTAGCACATGTTTATTTCATTTCGAACTAAATTTAGCATCTCGTTCTATGCACATTTCAATAACAGGGATGCCAGTAAACAAAAATACGTCTCACTCCCATGAGTTTATTTACATAAGTGTGTTCTCTCATTCGGCGGATTTCCGCCCAAAACTGGAGGAAATCCGCCACAACTCTGTTCAATAAAACTATCTGAAACACCAAAGCAAATACATTGAAAATATACATTGAAATACAACGAATACATTGAAAATATTCTTCTTATATATCCCTTTAACTTTACAACATCGCCAGTACTGGAAAATAAATACAACAAAATTCAAAGTAGCCCATTAATCTCAATAAACAAATTCATAGTCATTCCTACCTTTATTTTCTATGCAACTCATTTCTATTAACGTCTCTCCACAATTACTTTTTCCCGAAAAAAAATCCACGAAATTTGCGCTTCTAATCGCTGGGGTGCAATCTGACCCCACGAAACCTCTTTCGAATGAGTCGACAATAGTTGTGAGATTTATATGAATTTGAGTGTTGATCGGCTGTTATGAAATTGCAGATAGTTGTAATAAGTTTGAAATGTGTACTGTCGCAGGGAATATTCAGATTAGCTTGCGAGCACACTTTGCGGGTGATGAGGCGCGGACGGGAAACTTTGCTAACACTGCTGGAAGCGTTCGTGTACGACCCGCTGGTCGATTGGAAAGCCGGCGCCGATTACAGCATCGCGACTTACGGGGCTTGTCAAGCCAGGGCGAAATGTGCGGGCCTGGGTCGAAAGCAGCTGGAGCTGCAAACCACCCGGGCGATGTTTAACGTCAGGATGAAGGAGATGAAGGCCGAGTGGCTCGCCAACAGGTAATGAACCCAATTACAAGCGTCGATAAGACGACGAAACGTCGATTAGCTATCGATTCGCTGACGGTGTTTGGGTTTGCAATGAAATCGATGGAGTATTCCTCCATAGTTGCATAATTTTCCATCGTTTTTGTGGAATTTTACACATTTTTCTTATAAGAGAGTCTGGAAGTAGAGTGGAAAATTTCAATTTTTTTCGTTTAAAACCTTTTTTTGAAAAACCAAATTACGTTTGTAAATTATAAAAATTGTGTTTTGAAACAGAAGAATGAATATGTATTTTTATATTTATTATTATTATATATTCATCAGAGAGAACAAGTATTCATTTTGGAAGGAATCAACTTTATTTTTAGAAACGAAATTATATTCGTCAACAGTTTTTTCTGTTAACAAAATTGCTTGAAGATTAAAATATTAGTTATTTTTATATAGATGAAGGGAATTACATTTTGTTGGCTCACATGATTTTAATATGAAAGACTTAAACTTTTATTGCGTTTGAAATTGTTATTTATTTATCGATTCTAAGGTTTTTCGCAAAGTTATCTGTAATTTAAAGTCGAGGGACTTCATAATCCTTCTGGATCAATATTAAACTTGCTAAAGGAGAAAAGAGTGTATTTCTTAAAGCAATCTACAATAAGAAAAAAAATACAACTTCTCTACTAAAAATTTTTATTTCCAGTGAAGTGAAACTAAGTTCTTAAAAAATGCTTTATTCTCAATTTTGTATAAAATCCAAATATCAGCACCCACTCATATACTGTATTATCTCAAATTGTTTATATCAATTGCTAACTAACACGTGACATATTTGCCTAACCGCAGAGACGAGTTGATAAAAGCCTTCCCGGTGTTGCGACATCATCTGAGCCGGTGGATCGAAGCGATAGAGCTGTCGCAGCAGTGTCAGAATCTCGTGCAAGAAAGACGTCAACAGTTTGCCCTGGTGCGGGAGGCGATGGTAGTGGGACGCAATCATACTTTGTACAACGTTATTAAGCGCTATGGCACGTACAAGAGAGGCAAGGAAGCTCGCGAGAAGGCGAAGCAAGCTCTTCGCGATAAAATGGAGGAGTGTCAAAAACACATCAGCATGCATAATGTAAGTATTGTTTGTAGTTTCCACGCGAATAGCATAATTATTTCGCTTGTTTGGACAAGTTGCGACTGCCGAGTTCTGGTGCAGTCGCATCAAAGACAATCGCACTTCACCAAATCCATTTCGACGATTTTGCATTTTTTTCATTTGCATCGATATTACACAAAAACTTTAACACTTTTGTCAAGTGTTAAACAATCCTCAGATTGATCAAATCTAATCTGAAAATTAATGTATGGTATGGTATTCTAAGCTATCCAGAGAAAGGGTTACAACTACACATTCCCTAAAAACTCGTCTTCAACAGAATTGTTTTAATGAACCATTTTTCGTCAAAAACAGATGGGTCTAGCTTCAGTCAGAGGCATCCAACTCTCCCAATGGCTAACCGAGCTCAACGCCCAATCAAGCACATCCGCCCAAGAGGAGCACCTGGTCTTCGAACTTGTAAAGGAGTTCCTCCAAAACGCCGGCCAAAGCCAGATGATCGTCCAATGTGAGCAATCCGAAACCGAGCTGACCCAACTAGCTCTCCAAGAATCCCTCCTCATCCGGAACTGCCTCGACCTTCTAAGCCAGTACAGCGCCATCTGCAGTCTCTACCCCATCAGCATGATCGCCACCCACCGATCGGCCCTCTACCAATCCTGGGTCAGCCAGCTCCTGACCTCCAACACCGTGGACACTTGCAACGAAGTCCTCGCCCAACTCGACAATCTGAACTCCGTTCCTCAGATGCAGAGTCAGCAGCAGAACGTAGTTGACTTTTCCTTCAAGATGCAGCTGAGCCTCAACGAGGCGAACGAACGGATGAAGAAAGCCTACGACCAGATGGTCCTGGAAAGACTGCCGGACAACTTCGTTGCCTTGGAACAAGCGTACGTCGACGCGAAGAAGGGAATCGAGGCGTTCGTGCACAGAGAGAAGCGACACTCGGAACGAGCGCTAGAGTGCGTTGCGATCACTCTGCTCTGCGTCCTGAATCGCAGGATGCTGTGTCTGGAGGGGTCGTCGCAATGTGCGGTGGAGTGTCTGGCGAATCTGACGACGAGGGAGGGCGTGTGGTACCTGGACGAGATGTGGATGATGTCTTCCTTCATCGGGGAACTGGTGAGCGCCATTCCCAGGTACCACAACCCGGCACAGCCAGGACCATATGACGAAGATATCGCCCATCTGTTTGGGTGTCTGAAGAGCACGCAAGGGATCTACAAGAGTTTGCAGGAACTGAACTACAATGTCCATACAATAATCCTGCCGGAGGCTATGAAGACGATCGTGACGGAGGAGCCGACTATGATGAGGATGATCGTGGAGTTAGATGACATCATAATGACGGCAGGGATACCTTTGAGTGTGATCCTGTCGCAGCTGGAGATCCATCTGAGGTGCACCATTATGGAGATGGAGAGTCCACATGCAGTGGTGCAGGAAGTCGTGAGGAGTTTGAGGGCGAGGTTTGAGGCTCTGATGGCGAGACAGATGGATGTTCAGGTCAGTTGGAGGTGGAATGTAACTGAGCCTTTAAGTAAATTGTCTGATATTAATCTTTATATGTTTATCTCTCCCTTGCAGGACCCAGAAAACCTCCACCAGGAAGAAACCCTAACTCCAGGCCAGATGCTCCTCATGGGATTCAACGGCCTCTTCGAGAAGATTCAACTGGAAACCAACACCCTGATAGCTGCCCTGAACTCCATTGAAATCCCGCCCAGCTGGAAAAAAGTCGACCAAATCCGTGAAGCAAAGGAGTCTCAAACCACGTCTGCGTCTAACGAAACCACCCGGAGGATCTTGGAGGACATCTTCTTCGTAAAACGCCTGCTCACCATGCAGGACTTCTTCGTCAACTGCCGCAACATCGCGAGTGCCTTCAAAGGAAGCGTCGCCCTGAGTGTCGGTATTTACGATGACGAGAGCATCAGCAAGTCGGTCAAGGTGTATACCGCGGACTTCGTTCGCGGTCAAGTATTCGGGTTGACGACGCAAGCGCTCGCCATCACAATGTGCTTCCTGCTGCAGAGGATGGGCTTCAACATAAAGATGGAGATCGAGCAGCGAGAGATCGGCGCGGAGAGCAAGGTGTCTATCGAAGACATGTGCCGGCGACTTTACGAGACCAGCGTGCAGAGGGGACTGTTCTCGGGGTTCGTTTTTGCACAGGCGAACGGCTTGATGGAAACGCTGGACGCCGCGTATCGCGCTAAATTGAAGGCCAGGTTGACGCAGCAGGCGGTCGAGGTGGCGCGAGCTAGTGTGCAGATGTTGCAGTTACAGATCACTGCCCACCACTGGATACACGAGGACATCTTCGTTATGATGGGAACGAACTTCAATCCACTGAATCCTTTACGTATGTTGAATTTGGTTTAGCCAAATATTAAAAATCCTACAATTCGACTACTTAAACTTGCGACAAACTTAAAATAACTACTTTTTCTTATGTAGTATTGTTTTTATGAGCAACTTTTCTTAATCCAACTTTTCTTTTAGATCGTCCAAACTTCATGCTAGAACTGCGCAAAAACACCACAGCTCTGATAAACTTGCAATCCCGCGTTTGCGAGGCTCGCGAGCAGCAGCAAAACCTCGTGGCTTCGGCAGCGCAGCGCCTGAAATGGGCTTCCGGAGCCAACCCGGCCCTCGCAGAGGTCATGTCTGCATTCGACAACGCAGTCGTGACATCCTGCGAAAAGCTCACGCAGCAGCACAACCTCGCCGGTATGATAATCAACTCGTGCAACGCCATTCTGCACTTCGAGGCTCTGCGAACCAGGACGTCCGAGAGCGTCAACAGCGACGCCAACTTCACGACGCTGGTGAAACACTGGCTGGACATCTGCATCTTGACCCACAGCATCAACGTGGGCGTCAGCCCAACCGAGGAGAAACTCGTCGAGCTGTTCCACCCGATCAACGAAACGACCATCGTCGACGCCAACTGGCTCAGACAAGCGGAGAAGTTAGTGTCTGACGCCATAATCGACGCGCAGAAGAGTTTGCAGGACAAGTGCATCACACTTGCCGAAGCTCACGAGGCGCTGAAAGATCAATTAGCTCGCTTACAGGTGAAGACAAGAAATAATTGATTCGGAGCACAGTCGGATTGTGTTTCAAAAATATCACAACAGGTGGACATTAACGCCACCTGTGTTGTGTTGTTTTTAAAAATCGACTGGATCTTCAAATTGACGATATAATTTAATTATTTGATGATGTATGTTTGAAAGAAATTATTGTTTCATTGATGTTTCGCAATTTCAGGGTGTCATGGCAGAACATCATAAGTTAATGACCGATGTGAGGGCGCTGTTACGAGTGATGGCAAAACAGCAACAGGCCGTACCAGGTCTGCAGGATTTCCTAACGAAATATCGAGCAATCACCGAGAATATTTCCACCATCGTGAAAGAACTCCAGTCCGACGGTCTAACGACCCCGAAGGCACTCATGATTGCGACCGATATAGATGTCGTTGCGGCCAACATGCCACCACTTTACGAGCACCTCCTGAGTTTTGCGAATACGGGAACCGAGGGAATCGAGGAGGACAAGTCGACGTTGGCCAGCAAAAAGACCAAGTTGCGGCAGCCGGAAACCAACATAAACAGTCCGAGGAAGGGGGCAAAGGATCAAACCACGGGCAAAGGTACTTCATTAACCCTGCCTAAAAACCCGATCAATTATCGTACACTCCGTTTCTGCTCCTAAGGGTTTTTCAAATCAACGTCTATTTCCTCCAAAGTTTATTCAGAAAAATGAAAATAAGGTTTCGGAAAAAATAGTTTCTATAAAAAAAAGTCTCCTCCATTAAATGGCGAGCTTTTATAAAAAATCTCAACAAAGTTTTATCTATTATCGGATTTAACTGAATCTCCATTCTCTCTTTCCTGCACCTGATTTCAACAGCCGACAACCCTCTTAACATTTATCATCCGTCCATTCCTCCAAACCCGATTCGTCATTTCCGGAAGGCTGGGATTAATGGTCGCGAAATTCACCTCGGCCAGCCATTCCCAATGACGCATGACCGCGTTAACGACGCGAATTACCCCGCCATGCTAATGACTCGAATCTGGATTTACAGCTGTGCAGGAACGCAACGCGTACGCGCTGAACGTGTGGCGTCGCGTGCGCATGAAACTCGACGGACGCGACCCGAGCGCGCAGCGCAAGTCCACGACGGCCGAGCAGGTGGACTTCGTGATTCGCGAGGCGCTCAACCTGGACAACCTGGCGCTCCTGTACGAGGGCTGGACGCCGTGGGTCTGAGCGGCGCGACGGGACCGGCGCCGAGCGCGCCGCTGGTGACAACTCGACTCGTGGAGACCCCTAGCGGGAGCCTCCCGCCGCACTCCTCGTTTAACCAGGCGCTGACGTTCGCGAGCAAGCGAACGCTGCACCCCAACTGCGCCTGTCTCGGGCAAGACAGGTCTATTTCTTGAGGAAGAAAGTACGACAAGACCAAACACACTGCGGCCGCAACGGCCGTAGTCATAAATAGTCCAAACTCGTCCGATTCGCGGCGAGAGCACACTAAAAACGCGTGTCGAAGGCCCCGTCGCGGCGGAGCCGCTGATTCTGCGGACGTCCTGGCGATTTTCGAGTCACTTTGGACGAGCGTCGTAGAATCGGCGTCTCTCGTTGCACGGGCCGAGAACCTCTGCGCGGCAACGGCGGCGTTTGTTTACTCTACTGTCTTGAACGTGAACGTAGATATCGCGATGCTGGGGAAGACGGTGGGTGGGTTCTGGTTCAACTTCGCGTTTGATTTAGAAAGACTTAAAATTTAGAAGTGACTGGTCGAAATAGTTTGTTTTGTACCAAGGGCGCAAAGAAGGTTTTTTCGTCCGGGGTGCGAACGACATTTTTTACCTGCAAAAAAAGTTAACTTTTCGGTGTCTGTGTAGAGGGAGAAATGGAGTTCATTATCACCGTCGGGCGGAATAGTGGCTCGCGGGCGAAAAATCTCATTTTGCACCCTAGGGCCATTTTTCCGGCCGGTCATTTGCGCCCGAGGGTAGAAAGGAACCACTTTGCGCCCGAGGGCTGAAAATAACCACTTTGCGACCGATATACAGGCATGAAAAAGTTCATTTTTTGTGCAGGTTGGACAAACAATCAATTCTACAGACAATCCAATGCTCTCCACGCAAGTTTCGCCGAACACGCCGGGTCGGGTGGATTTACCCAAACGTAGTTACGATATTTGCGTTTTTGACTTCAAGACTCGTAGAAGAGGAACTGTACCATTCGCGTTCAGATGGACGGACTGTCGAAAATTGCGCAACTTTTTACGAGCGAATTCAAACGCGACATTTTGTTCACGAAGATCAATCGGCATTCAAACGTTCGTTTCAAAACTCGGATTTCAACTCATCGGTCTAGTCCTTTGAACATTTACGTATGATTTTATTTCTGAAGTAGTACCAAATTGTGATATTCGTATCTGATGAAGTCGTGTGTCAAATTTCCGAGCAACGTGTTTCTCCGGATATATTTTTCGTTTCGTGAAAATCATGCCAGATTATTCGAAAATTGTCGATCGCAGTACCCGAGAGCGTGGTCTTAATCAGGTCTCGGGTATGTGTGCAACAATGTACGTGTAAACTTAAGATGAGAAAAGTACAATGACGTGATACCAACGAAAGGAAATCAATGCGAAAGTGGACACATTGTTGATTAATTTATTGCCGCGTTTCCAAAAGGTAATTGAAATTCGAAATACATCAGGGCAACATTGGACGATGGATAAACAGGGTTTTGATTGATAATGCGATTCGTATCACATCATTATACGGCCTTTTTGTGGATATCAAAACTGTGCGTCAAGTGTTTCGGTTATTTGATCTTAATAGCAGAACCATCGTGCGACAAAATTCTTTTATCTGAATACAAACTCTGCTGATGAAAAGTATGTATTTGGTCGAACAAAGTATTCTTTATTAAAATTTACAACAAATTGTATTTATTTCATTTTAAGTTGTAGCTCTAATTGTAGCAAACATTTGCATTTCGAATGACACTGAGAAATGTATTTACGCAGTGGTAATCAATAATTAATTGGGTTTAAATACATTTAATTAAACAAAACACGTGTTGATGAATCCTGCCTGCCTGCTTTTGATTATTATTATTACCCGTTATTTCTTCACAAACAAATAGTCTTACAAAACAACAATGAAAAAGGAGCGTGCAATATTCACAATCTCAAATATTCACAATACTCGTTTATTTAGACTTTTTATATACATTCGTGATACACTATGAAATACTTCCAAAATGCTATTTTAATAATAATGATTGGACTGTAGAAGTCTTTAAAAGCGGACAAAACCTACGTGTTTCACATTTAATTATCGTAAAAGGCTCTTTGCACGGAGTGTTGTCAAAGTTCCCTGCTTTTTAATGTTTCATATTTCATTTGATAATAGAAAACGTAATCCATGAATTTACAATGCGTTAAAATGATGCTGTTTGTTTGCAATTATATTTGATTGGCAGTAAAAGCAAACACAGTTCATTTATCAGTCATTACAAATTAATCCAAATTATGACAATGCAATGCGACGGTTTGGCATTGCATTTTACAGCGGAACATCTCTTAAGTTCATATAAAATTGCATAGGCGACGAAAATTCGTAAAAAATAGTATAAAATTCGTTCTACCTATAATACTCTAATTTCTCGTTTCGATTAAAGTGTTCGTCCGCTTTTAAAGCCCATTCAACATGGCAATGACAATCGACTATAAACAATTTCTAATCCTTTTCCAACGCTTCTGCACAACCAATCGCTTCATTAAAATAGATGTATCTTTATGATATAATACAAAGAACATGCAATTTTACGCCTTTCGTAGTCAGTAAAATTCGCGGTACGTTCAAATATTCGGTTTTCTTGATAATTAGTTTGGCTGGTATGTACACTTGGATTCAACTTATAATTACAAAGCGCGTTGCTGCAAATTTATGTATTTACATTTCACTTAAAGCCAAGAAAATTATAATACATATTCGACGAAACATCGCGATAAATCGTACTTTCAAATCTCTGCGTTGCAACGATAGGTTCAAAATGATACTGACAGAGCTCCAAACAAGAAACACGGAGCAGCTGAATTTCAACGGTACATTGTACCGTAACGTCAGTTAGAGGCATTAAGCAGAGGTCATAAATGACGCTTGTCACGAGAGTCGATCGAGTAATTTAATTGGAGTAATCTCCCTAAAATGTATAAACTTGGCCTACGTTATGAGTTTGCCAAATCGTTGCTACACTAAATTGTAGAGGTAATTCATAGTTCAACGCGATTGGTTTCCAATTGATTATGTGGTAGCGTATACCCTTTCATATAGACGAGAATTCACGATAAAAATAAGCAATTACGTTAACAAACATAACAAAGACTGTTTCAACAAAAATAGCGAAAATCTTAAAATAATTACAACAAACATCCCCAAACCCGATTTCACAATCATCCTAAAACTGATTAGTGTACACAATACCCGGTTTCCATGGAAACTCTTCGTTTCAGACAATTTCATACAGTCGCAGAAATTTTCGCCACTAATTACACGAAATAACACGTACAGATTCTTTATCTGAAAATCAACAACGAAAGACAACGCCGAACAAAAGAAACGTCTCGCAGACAATAGAGGATAACAAAAATAATGCGCGAATCAAAAGAAACGCCTCCCGATATATTCGTTTCACAACGTTACAAAAGAAAAATTAGTTTCCCTTTACACTGCACGTCAAAATTCGCTCTATATGCGATAATTCAACGTCCATCAAAGCCTTCGCCGTGCCGTCGATCAGATTGGCGGAATCAACTTTTTTTGTATTTCCTATTAAAAATCGCTTCAGTTGGAGCAGTAATCAAATAAAAATAAAATGTGTAAGTGCGAAAAGTCGACACAACGGTATTATGGTACAAACAAAGTTTTCAAGTAGTTTCCTGATGGAATGTGATTGTTTAGAATAACGCCGTTCCACTGAATAGTTGCGCCTAGAACTGGAGCAACTAGGTTGCTTTGATTGACTTTTAATGACTTCGCGGCATAACTCAAATCAGTTCTTTGGAAATGAAAATCATCATTTGATTGTTTAAAAATGTTTTTCACAGTGAAGATTCTACTTCGATTTCGTCGAAAGGATTAGTGTAATAAAAAGAGGCAGTAAAAGGAATTGCCGCATTAGCGTGATATATTGATACATCAAGTTGCTGATAATATCGTGACTACTGTAAATACAGAGTAAATAGATACTTGCTCAAGTGCTCAATTATCACGGACACCTAAACTGCACCGAGATTATTTCTGTCGTTTTAAGTCGATCAGTTGCTACATGTATTTTAGTTGCAATCAACATTCCAAGTGTTACTAACATCTTAATGGCGAGCAGCGCTCGCACGCTAAACAGCGATCGATACGAAGCGAAATTCATACAATATACCCTGCAAAAGATTTCATCGAAACGGATAGAAATGAATTGATAATTGCACAAGAAATTCTTCGGTGGAAGGATTCCAAGTGGATAATTTTATTTTCAATGCCATTCTATTTTGTTCTATTCCTATGTATCAATGTTTTCAATGATACATTTTTTATTCTCAAAAAAATTGTTTCTGTTCAATGCTCTGTCTATATTCATGCAAATACGAATTTGTCTATAATATTTTCAGATCGATATATGAACAAAATTTAACTGCAATTCATAAATTGAAATTCATTCTACTAGGTAAAGAAAAATTCAAGTAGGTTGAATTCCAGACAATTCACATGAATGCAGAACTGGGAATTTCAATTATTTTATATTCATTTCTTCTAAATTTTTTGCAAGATGCAGTCATGCAGTCTCAAACGCCACATTGTTTTTTTTTTGTGATTTACAGCAACTTTTGTTTCAGTTCTAGGCGCAAAGTGACATCGTTGAACGACGTTACTGTCCATTGGCCATCGATCCCGTAAGACTAGTTTCGCGAATAAAGCGGCGTTCTCGTAAAATCGTCCGGCTCGTTAAATAATCCGCGCTTTGGTTTTAGTCCCTTTTGAGCAGCTGATCGATCTGGCTCTTGTACATTTCCTTAATGTCTTCTAGATCTAATCGGAGCTCCTGGTTCTCCTCAACTTTCTCGCCGTACATCTGCAGCAAAGCGTCGTATTTCGTTTGAATGTCGTTGAGGTTTTCGTTCACTGCCTCCATCTCCGTGATTTTCGCATTTAAGGATTCTACTTTGAGCGATAAGGATGACAATTCGCCGTTCAAAACGTTCCTCTCGGTGTTGCGCCGCGATAACTCCCATTGAAGCTGTTGCACTTCGCCTAGATTTACACCAAGATGCATATCATAATATTATCAAGCATAAGAACTGCAAATACATCTTATCATCGCGCTTTCGCCTTCCTCCGGGCGTAAATTACGAACCGCTAAATCGGTTATCTCAATCATCTTAAACACACAATCGAAGCGAAAATCGATTTACACGTTGCGCCGCGTAAATTCGACACGATAAAGGGTCATTGCGGGGGCGTAAAATCGACTAATTCGTACCTTCTTTTTGCTTTAATTGGGCCTGCAGGTTCTCAATGATTGATGTCGTGTTGCCTGACCTCAAACTGTCATAGACGTTTGGAAATCTTCCAGAACTGCTTTCGAACATGGGATCGCTGAACTGTTGAGACAAAATGTTGTTAGCGTTACAAGACGTTAAGCGTGTGACGGGATAATTGCGGAAAGTTATGCTTTACAATTAAGGCGAACAAATTACACGTACAGCCGGCCAAATAATGCTGTCGGAGCTTCCCACGGATTCCCGCTCGACGCTCAAAAATGGACTCAGCCGCAACTCCTCCTCGGAGCTCGGCTGTTGCTGCAGCTGTTGCTGCTGCTGTTGCTGCGACTCGACAATCGCGTGGTTTTTCCGCTTCTCCGCGTCGGTGGCGGCCTTTTCAATCGCCAGTTTGTTTTCCAGCGCGTTTATCGTTCTCTTTAATTCCGTCACTTGACTCGAGTGTGACTTTTCGAGGGCTTTTAACATCTCCTCGTGCCTACAAAGAATTCACGCTTTTAACAATTTGCAATTTCCTCGCAACGATCGTGACAAGTTAAATACCGATCGAAAATGCAAAACGAAACGAATAAATGCAGTCCTCGGGAACGAGGCCGGATGTCCGCGTGTCATTCATTTGATGACAAACGTCATACACAGCATCGTTTCCAGACTGACTTCTGAATTTGCATTCGCAGGATCTTTCACCGACATCTTACATACTCCGAAGCGTTCGAAACAATTGCTACAAGAATATGTTAGATCTCATCCAGATCGTACTTTTGCATTACAGAATGCTAATGCTGGAGAATGCGAGATCCGATATGAGATTGAAAAAGCGTTGAATGTTTAATTTGGAATAAGATCGAGATATAACTGTATTAGACTTTATATCAGACTCCTCAGGCAAAGGACTCTCTCAGACCGATTCAGTATTAGAACATCCTCTTAATTTCCCCAGTTTTCCCATCCCACACCAGGTCCCATCTTCGATCCCCAGATCCATTTGAGATTCCACCCGCATCTTGCGAAGATCTCGCGCGGAATCGGCAGCAACGCACTTTTTGTTTTCCTGCGCGATGCCTTCGTTGGCCGCCTTCATCTCGTCGTTGATTTGCGCGAGCTTATCGCACTCCTGCTTTTTCGCGTTCAATTTCGACTCGAGCCCCGAGACCTTCCTCTTGAGCGCCAGATTGTCCTCCTTGAGCGTCTGATTGCTTTGCACAAAACTCTCGAGCTTGGACTGTAATTCGATAATTTTGTCAGACATCATTCGTTCCTGCTTCATGAAGCTGTTACTTTTGTGCAACAGATTGGCCTGCAGTTGTTCCAGCTGGCGGAGCAAAGGCTTCGTGGCGGTCGACGCGGCCTCGGACAACTCCTCGCTTCGCGTTTCCGCCGCCTCGAGGCGCACCAGTAATTGCGCATTCTCTTGCTTCAGGGACTCCTCCTTTCTGAAACCAAACACCGGGGTATTAATGTTTGTCGCTGGGATATTAAAGAAGACGGCGCATTACCTGATGCACGTCTCCTCCGCCTGGCGGAGCTTCGTCTTGAGGTCCTCGACCTGCGCCGCCAACTGGCACGACTGGCCCGCGTTCTCCACCGCGCTCTTGAGCTCCTCCTCGGCGGCCCGCAAGTTGTCCGACATCTCCGCCAGCTCTCTGCAAACGGGAACAAGGGAGGAATTTGGTATGGCCGGATAAAGATTACAAAGTTTACGCGATTACTTACGCCTTGGCGGCCTCCAAACTTTTTTTGTACGCGTCCATCTTGCTCAGCGAGACGTCCAAGTTCTCCTGTAGACTCAGCAGTTCTTTCTCCTGCTTCTTCGTTTTCGCGGTCAGAGTGTGAACCGCTTCTATTTGACTTCGCTCCACCTCGTCCTTCGCGTTCAACGAGCGCTTTAACCGCTCGAGCTCGAGGTTCTGCTCCTCGATCGTTTCCCTGAACAAATTTACACGCGTCATTACCCGGAAAAGGAAAATCTGTTGGAAAGGGGGGACATTTCAAGTAAGGGTTTCTGAAGAGACACTGGAATGTATTGGTGTAATTGATTCGGATGGGTTTGATGGCTTAGAGGATTACTGTATCGGTTTCAACCAGCTACTTTTTGGGGGAAATTGTATCGGTTTAAAGAGATACTTTTTAAGGTATTCGCAAAATTTCTTTTCGATTAAAGATTCAAACGGTGATAAATCAAAATAAGGTCTACGTTTGAAATTTAATTTGATAGAATGAAATAATGTATATGTATCGAAACAACTTTTGCTTCATTTTTGTATTGATTTCAGTTGTTTTTCTTTTTCTGGGAGCATTTTCTTAAATAAATTGCCTCGTAAAATTTTAATCACGTCGAATTTTAATCAATATCAAATTTAATTTTGCGCCTCTCACTTTTGATTTTTAATGGTCGCATCGTTTTCCTTTTCCTTCACCCGCAGCTTTTTGATAATATTGCTATGCTGCAGTTGCTGCTTGCTCAGCTTCTCCCCCTCCTCCCGCAGTTCTCGAATGGTTTCATCCTTTTCCGCATTCATCGTCGAAATATCTACCGAGGACATTTTTGACGCCGCTTCCTGCTTCAGCTGATCCACTGTTTTCCGCAAAGTGTCCCTCTCCCGGATCGCCTGCTGGAACTTCCTCTCTAGCGCAGATAGCCTTTGAGTGTATTCATCCGTGATCTGACTCAAATCTTGATTGTGCTCCACATGCTTTTCTGCACTGTCCAGTTGCCTAAAATGCACACTTTATGAGCAGTGGAAAATAAAGTGATCTACGTTTAATTGACTAAATTGATATAGTTTATGTTTTGGACAAATTTCAACTTATTATGCAGTTATAAGGCTCGATCCTTAAATATCATTAACATATATTGTACGAACTATTCAACTTCGCTGATATATGTTACTAACTTTTTTTATTATCTAAATAAATATATTTCTATTCACAACATTCGTTGTTAAAATAAAGGGTACTTTTCCTTATTTTGATTGGGTAATTTCAACATTATACATCTCAGATTGCAGTAAGGTAATGATCCAAAAAATTTGCCAAGCTGTAGAAAAATTCTTCCGCTCTAATTATTAAAATATGATCAAACAGTGACGACGTCGACTTCTTAAGGGAACAACCTTAAGTAAAGAAACCAACTTTTTCAAACTGCCGTTCTGCTCGTGCAATTCCATATTCATCCGACTGACTTCGATGAGCTTCGACTCCCGGGCCTCCAGTATTTCCGTCATCTCTTGGATTCGCTTTAACAGTTTATCTATTTCGGAGTTTGCGTCATCCGAGCCGATACTGATCTCGCTCAATTCCCGCGAGTGGCCTCGTGTTTTCAGCGTCCTCGTCAACAAATCACTACTCCGGCTCAGCTGAACTTTTGCGGGACTCTGGCGAGACGTTGTGGAACTTGAATCGCCATTTGGACTGAAACATAAATCATATTTCAATTAAACGAGCCAAATATTTATTCATTATTATTTGTCTACTGTACACGAGGCGATGTAATGTTGGTAATTTAGTCGTACCTTGAAATAATTTCTATATCACTTGAGGTGGTTGTTTCCAACTCGTCCCCACTGGTGTGACCACTTGTTTGATCTGATCCAATCTTGACTAAATCAGAGCGACTGCAATTGGGGAATCAATGTATTATTTGTTTTTGAATTGAAAACGAGAATTATAAAGCAGTTCCATTTTATTTTTGCGTATTGTAATTGTAAAATTGTAATGCATGAAATAATGAATATAAATGGTTTCACTTTTAATGCTCTCAATGGAAGCGTGCAAGATTATTACACATTTGTAATAATGAGGCGTACAGCTGTAATAGCATAAAATTGTGGAAAGCTTGCACGTGCATCCGATATTATGGTAGTTCGGGCGATAAAAATAATTAATAATGCTAATCTATTGATGCAGCCGGTTTCACAAATATTTGCAATTGTATTTATTTCAACGCAACTATGATTATTTAATTTCAGCACCTAAATTGTGCGATGGAATTATTATTAAATGACAGTTGAGTGCATATTTTCCAAGTTGCGGTATTTTCGTGTTTATTATTTATTAATTTAAAGCTCAAAAGGATGAATACTCTGCAAAAATGTTACGTTTTATTTTTTAGTAGAACGTTTACTATTAATATGTGGCAGGATATGAAGCATTTTCACGTATTTTCCACATTTTTTAGCGAAATACTGTTATTGTTCATATTGAAAAATAAGTGAATTTAAATATTTTTATTTGAACAAAATGAAGCAATATACGATGAAGTGGTTTTTGCTCACAAATAATGATTTCATCAAATCCATTGTCTTCCAGCATATCATGAATTATTATATCATGATTAATTATATCAAGATAACAATATCAGGAGTCAAAATAAAAAGATAAAAAATGAAAATGAAGATATCACGTCATATTGATGATGAATAAAATAATAACGAACAATGGCATAACATCATACACCATTTATGATGTGAAAAAAATATTAAAAATTATTATGTCACAGTACAAGAATGATTAATATTCTAATTAAAATAAGAATAATGATAATTAATCAGATTATTTCTAATATAACTAACCATAAATCATTCCTTATCGATCCAAAATTAAAAGAATAATAACTGACTGTATATATTTATTTCAGACAGTTATTATCCATAAGTAAATTCTTTCAACCAAAGCCTTCATTTAGTTGTGCAAAATAAATGCTTTATTTGAGCTAATTAAGCCCTCATTCATTTTAAACAACAATTTTATTTTCTACACATAAAATCCATATTTAAGGCAAATGCAAATAAATTTTTCTATAAACAATTAATTTGCATGGATTTGGATCTTAAATCTGGATCCAAATAAATGAAATAATCCAAATAAATAATTTATTTTGATTATTTGTAGTAAATGAATTTATTTGGAAATAAATAATATTTTCCAACTATACGCTGACAAAGGTGTCCTTTGAATTGAAACAGAACAAAAAGGGAAGCAAAAGGAGCAGGCACCTTTCCGACGAGATGGGCGAATTTTCTCGCGGGACCTCCACGACAGATTTGTCGCCCAGATCGCCCATTTCGCTCTTATCGGACATCGCGTCTGCCAGCATGTTTTTGACGTACGAGCTGGCCGTCAGAGGCGCTTCGGGCATTTTAGACTGCGAAGACGACGACGAAATGCACATCATGGTGGCGTTGTCTTCGGAGCTGCTCTCGATCAAAGTGCCCTCGCAGCTCGAGTCCGTCGACATGAGATACTGATCGGGGCATTCCGGCAGCTCGCTTTTGTTCTCGGGATGCGACTCGGGAGGCTCCACCACGGAAAGGCCCTTCACCGGCTCCACGTCGACGACATTTTTCGCGTCTTTGCGGGTCATCGAGGGCTCTATTGGCAGAGGAACACTGGCTCGTTCTTTGAAGGATTCGCTGCTCAAATTTAGATGGTACTCGGCCGCGGGAAACACTTGCGAATTTCCGTCCGAAGACTGAACACTTGGCTTGGCTTGGTCCTGCGTCTTTAAAAAGAAAGAGAAATTAATGAAGTGGAAATCATTTTTTTATGCTTTATTTTGAGAGGATTATGCAATTTTAGAGAATTGTGACATTCTGTAAAATAAATGTTACATATTTTTAAAATAATTAAAGTGAATTAATTTGTTTAAGAATTAAACTTTTTTTTACAATTGTTGTTTTTTACAAATAAATCACAATTTACAGTAATAAAAATAGTAATAATAACACTATATAGAATTATTTTTCATTTCAGTTTGTTTACTCTGTGTCGGATTTCATTGACAGCCTACGATGAAATCGCTGGATGATGCCCCTAAAGGTGTGTAAGTCTGTTGGTATATACATGAATTGGAGATAAAAATGCATTGAGGATACACAAAATAAATTGTATACAATTTTGGTTGAAAAGCTGGATATTGATCGAAGTGCTAAATATAAATAAGTCAAAATAAACATGAAAGTTGCATCAATTAATGGACTTCTTATTTTCGATCTGCTTTAAATAACGATTCAATCATGAAGAACAATCTAATTACGGTTCGTTTTACTTTGAATCTCTACCGATCAATAGTACTTCATTGTCCTAAAAGATTCTATTACGCTATCACCAACATCAAAGTATCGCTCTTTTCTCCTTCCTCGCAAATATTGCAGTCTGCAGTATATACATTTCGGAAATGATTATTTCGAAACCTCACAACCGCCATCTCAAATCAACCATCCTCGAAGATTTGAACTAAATTTCATTCAGCCATAATATAAGGACTAAAATAACTTTTTGAACATATTTTTAAATAATATTTTTTAAAAGAACACATTGTTCCTAATAAATTTGTCCAGCTAGATGTAGCTTTCTTCCTTACTTTCAAACATAAATAATAATTTAGAATTTAATCCAGAAAAATTACCCTATTCTCCAACGTCGTCACAACAGTACTCTCCGAGATGGAAGTGTACGAGTCCTCCGCCAAGCTAACTTCGTCAGTCTCGTCGACCTCAACAGCGCCACCATCCCCAGTCTCTCCAGTCGAACTTTTCTTAGGACTAGGTGTCCCCTTTGTTCCTCCAGTCACGAGCTCCTCTTCATTACCCCCCTTCGCCCCCTCCTGGTCACAATCGAAAGCTCCACTCGGCGTCTTAGCCTCTTCACTCGGCGACTCATAAACCGAAATGTCCTCCGAGCAGCTGCCGCTCCTCTCGGCTTCCTCCCTTTCCTTGCCTTCGAACCTTCTCTCCTCCTGCACCGGAGACACGTACGGACTGCCTTCACTCAGAATTTCCACCGAGCTCGGTGACGTCATCGAACTTCCTGGCAGGATCTCCACAGACTCCGACTGGCCCACCTTCAGACACAGCACCGAAGAAGAGCTGGAAGAAGCCTCGATCGAGTTCAGGTCGGAATCCGGAGAGGTCGTGGAACTCGACCTGGAACCCAGCACCTCCACACTCTCGGTGCTTCGCTTGTCACTTCCAGTGGACAGAACCGAGACGCGGTGCAGCGTCTTGGCCCAGGGCTTCCCCAGGTTCTGCTCGTCGCAGCTCCATCTGGTGTCATCTCCATCTTTTGGGACGGTCTTCCTCTTCCTTCTGGCGGTTACTTGGTCTCCCTCTGAGTCTGAGAGTGGGATAAGTCATGATAGGTGGTTTGAAAAGGGTTTGCTGGTTTGAGAAGGTGGGGGTGTAGATTTAAAATAAGGAGTAATAGATGGAGTAATAGAATTATTGTGTCGGGTTCTTGGGTCAGGTTTATAAAATCTTTACTAATTGTAAAATTGGTCAACATCATCTGCTTAAGCAGTCCCTATTGGAAGTTTCAATTTAGGAATGGTGGGTAAACATTAAATAAATACATGTGAATGATCTAGACTCTAATATTCTTAGAGGTAACATGATTACCTTTACCTATTCAGAATCCAATCTTTATTATGATGTCTTTGTAGAAAGATACAAAGAGATAAAGAAAAAAAAACATTACAGCAGTCTTAAGTCTTAAATTTGTCTCTTAAATCTTATTAAGAGTTACCTGAAGCAGCTTTCGAGAAAGTTGCTTCAGCGCTCTCTTCCGGCATGGGTGTGAGGCACTCCTCCGAGCTTCCGGCGACCATATTCTCGGGGACTGATAAAGAGGCAGTGAAGTGTGTGTCCAGGTTGGCCTCATCTCCTTCCGGAGAATCCTCCAGGGACCTGGACTGTCGAGTGGCGAGGGTGTCCGGTCTCGGGCTGTCGAAGAAGGACCCGGTGAAGCTGCCCCAGAC
>JABFPB010002343.1:0-20477 GCA_022817645.1 Ceratoteleas bidentatus
TCTCCGTCGCCGCACTTGGTCCCTAGGATGGCAAGGCCCCGGCACAGCTCGCCGGCGACCCCTCTGGACCGGACAGCGATGCGGAGTCTGTCTCGGGCCCCTGCAAACACTCCATCTGCACGACTCGGGCATCGAGACGACGTTCCACGGCTCCGGAATGTACTCTGGAGAATCCTGGGTCGGGCTTCGTAGATTCCCAGACTGGATGGCTGGTCCGAAGGCTGGTAACGCCGGAAAGTTGAAGGTGACTTGGCGTGGCAGAGTGGCGGTGCACGGGCACGGCGAAGCGAGTACTAGGGGCGAGAGGATCAGAGGCCTGGGCGGGCGCTGGGTGACAGCGACGTCGAAAACGTCGCGCGTTGAAGCTCTCGCCTGTCGGGCTCAGTTCAGGCCGGAACAAAAGCTGAAACGCCTACGGGTCCAATAAGTATCGGTACCTACCGATACTTTTGTGCCCATTAAACTGTTTTGTTGCAAAAGAAATATATAAGCGTTTTTAGCATCTTTAAGCCACTTTTAAAAACAATTTTTTTTATTTTTCTGAGGTTTTAGGAAATTTCCTTAGAAAACCTTAGAAAACTATGAAAACGTATTCTACACGTATTCTATAGAAAATACATTTTTTGAACTTGTCTGAGGTTTTAGGAAATTTCCATGGAAAACCTTTGGAAAATATGAACATTTTCCGCGTGTTCCGCAGAATATAATTTTAAAATATTGTTTTGTGATTAAGACCTTTGAATAAGTCTTAAAAGATTTAAATGTTATAAGAGAAGGATCCCAGCCCCCGGACCCCGCCCTTCCGCCGCACAGTGGGAAGAAAGGGTTCAATAGGCGCGCATAGGACAAAAAAAACCCACTTAGTTCGTATTACAACGAACAATAATAACTAATATCATATATTTACATTATTTTTGAGTATATAAATCATTATTCGCATTTATTTTACTTGATAAATAGCAAAAAAAATTATTTTTTTACATCGAAAATATACCAAAAACCCAATTTTTCTGTAAGGTAACTTTTTTTAGCCTTCTTCAGCCTCTTTGAAATTTTGAGGAAAAATTCCTCTCGAAACGAGGAATATGTGGGCTTAATTTCAGCTGCATCCGTTTGCATCCGTAGAAATGGCAATCATCGAAATATATGAAGAATTGTATTTTTCACACATCAAGACCCAAACCCAGTTTTTCTATAGGGTTTAGCCTCCTCGATCCTCCGTGAAATTTTGAGGAAACATTCCTCTCGAAACGGGGAATATGTGAGCTTAAATTCAGCTGCATTGGTTTGCATCCGCAGAAATGGCACAATTCGAAATATGTGAAAAATTGTATATTTCACGTATCAAGCGCAATTAATTGAAAACTAAATAATAATTGCTGCATATATATATAAAAATGTCATGAAATAAAAGATGAAAAATTTCTCTTGATGATATTCTGAAACATTTGATTATGAAAATATTTCATATTTCTCATTTTGTTTCGTGACTGGACGATCGTTTTTTCTGGGAATTTAGTGAAGCGTGAGACTGATGCTAAGAATAATATGAACGTATAATATTCTAAAAAAATAAGTTTTGACCTTTGAAATACATGTAGAAAACTGTTTTTAAGTCGATAAATATTAGAAATTTTCCCGGTTGTTTACACCGAGAAAAGTACGTATCTGTATCGCTCTAAATTTTCCAGAATATCACAAAGAGAAAAATTTTCATCTTTTATTTCATCATATTTTTATATATGTTAGGCTCAATAGCCGAAAACGGCCATTGGACGTAAAAAACGGCCACAACGCGTTCTGGCAAACGTGAAACAGCCATAACGCGTTGTGGACGTTTTACAAACGGCCACAACGCGTTCTGACAATTTTTATTTGCCATAACGCGTTGTGGCCGTTTAACGTAATGTCGAACGGACTGAGCAACTCTGGAGCGGCCATTTCACACCAAACGTGATATTTTTGCAATAACTCATAAACTAAATAATAGTTTTGAAAACCATGAAATCAAGAAATTCTTTGCTAAGGTGATGTCGAATGGACTGAGCAACTTTGAATCGGCAATTTCACACCAAACGTGATATTTTTACAATAACTCATAAACCAAATAACAGTTTTGAAAACCGTGAAATCACGAAATTCTTTGTTAAACGAGGAATATTTCTACAGATTTTGAACAAAATTGGCTGAATATTGAAGTCGTAGTGCGGGAACGCGTTTTGAATAAAAAATATCTAACCCCAAAACATTTGGACAAAACGCGTTCCCTAAACGCGTTGTGGCCGTTTTTTTCGTCCAATGGTCATTTTCGCCTATTGAGCCTAACATATACATGCAGCAATTATGATTTAGTTTTCAATTAATTGCGATTGATACGTGAAAAATACAATTTTTCACATATGTCGAATTGTGCCATTTCTGCGGATGCAAACGGATGAAGCTGAATTTAAGCCCTCATATTCCTCGTTACGAGAGGAATTTTTTCTCAACATTTCAAGGAGGATAGAGAAGGCTAAAAAAGTTACCCTATAGAAAAATTGTGTTTTTGGGGCTTGATACCTGAAAAATACAATTCTGCACATATTTCGATGTTTGCCATTTCTGCGGATGCAAATAGATGCAGCTGAAATTAAGCCCACATACTCGTCGTCTCGAGAGGAATTTTTCCTCAAATTTTCAAACAGACTCGAGAAGGCTAAAAAAAGTTATTCTTTAGAAAAAGTGGGTTTTTGTTATTTTTTCGATGTAAAAAATCATTTTTTGGTATTTATCAAGTAAAATAAATGAGAATAATGGTTTATATATTCAAAAACAATGTAAAAATATGATATTAGTTATTATTGTTCTTTGTAATACGAACTAAGTGGCTTTTTTGTCCTATGCGCGCGTATTGAACCCTTTCTTCCCACTGTGTGTCGCCGAACCCCTCTGCCGACCCCAGCCCCCGCCACCGACCTCCGCCCTCGCCTCACCGAAAATACGTTTAATGTGTCCGCCATGAACTGGCGGACAAGCACGTCGAGTAATTAAGTAGCCTCAGGGGGTTGGGGGGAACTGTAGAGGGCGAAATACGACGAAAAACACAGTTTTCGCTCGTTTAGCGCCTTCTAGCATGGTTGTCCTTTCGTTTTATTTTGTTGGAATGACGCATAATATGACCACCATGAACTGGCGTACAAACACGTGTAATTATTAACTGGCCTCAGGGGGGTGGGGGCGCTGTAGAAGGCGAAATACGACAAAATACACAGTTTTCTTTCGTTTCGCGCCCTCTATGATGGTCAATCTTTCGTTTTATTTTGTCGGAATCACGGTAAATGTGACCACCATGAACTGGCGGACAAGCGTGTGTAATTATTAAGTGGCGTCAGGGGGGTGGGGGCGCTGTATAAGGCGAAGTGCGACGAACAGCACAGTTTTCTCTGGTTTGGCGCGTTCTAGCATGTTCTTCCTTTCGTTTTATTTTATCGGAATGACGCTTAATATGACAGCCATGAACTGGCGGAGAAGCATGTTGATTTATTAAGGGCCTCAGGGAGGTGGGGGGCGCTGTAGAAGGCGAAATACGACGAAAAACTCAGTTTTCGCTCGTTTCGCGTTGGTGTTTAAGGTATTTCGGCGCAGAAATTGCATTGCACTTACATCCATCGTCAACTGATATTGTTGACATTATAATCCAATCATTTAAAAAAAAAATTTTCGTTTCAAAAACGTTTCAGCCCCATACGCGCGAAAATCCGGAGCGCACATCCGGAGAGATCGAGAGCGGCGCATGCGCGACTCATTCGACCGAGCGCCAGCGTCGAGGGCACTTCGACGCTGAAAGTGAGGAAAACGCGGGAAAGCGCTGATCGTGCGGATCCCGCGCGAGTCGCAGCAAACGTGCCGGACGGCAATTGGCTGGTCTCGGACGCGATCGGACGGAGTTGGGTCCGCGCGCTATTACGTGAGCTGTCGAACTCGTGTGATCGTGAGAGATGCGGTAGCAGTTGAAATGAGTCATTGAGTCACGCTGGAAGTGACACGCGACCGCTGTTGCGCGCGTTTTCGGTTTGTAGGTCCTCCATGGTGCGGAATCATCCAGCAAAAGGGTAAAGTATAAGGGAATGATCTCTCGAAACCCTACCCAAGAATGCCTAGCATTCTAGGCCATTTCCCATCTTAATGGATTTTCCATCTTTCACGAGCGTAGCATAAGTATTCTTACGTGAAGCTATCCTTTCCATCCCATTTGGGGGGGGGGGGAAACAAACTATTAGGGGGGAACAAATAATTAGTAATAAAAGGCAGGGTGGTAAGGATTCTTATTTCACCCTGTTAAGGTATTTTAAACTTAATAAAGTAGCGCAAACGGAGCGTGGATTGATAACCGCGACACGCGGGCCCGATGATGGACACTTCCGGCGTGTCAATTAATAACCGCTACTCGCGGCGGCAGTATTAGCGCGTGGGCTAAATTGTCAAATACCACGAAACGTGGAATAGAAGTTAGAGCGACTTGGCGCTCATTGTAATGGCATTTGCGCATTCCAAATTACAAGTCGCGCATTGGCGCACATTAATAAATTGATATTAGCGCATTCGGTGATCTTTATATTCGCAAAAAGCGGGCAGAATACCCGCACTCTGGGCGAGATATATGATGATTAGGCGAGATTATATCGCATTATTAGCGCTAACCAACTATCGGGCAACGTACTGGACGTTGTAACCGATATATCCAGCGCGCTCCATGAATCGGCGCCGCGCTCCCGAAAATTGTCGCGCCACGCGCGAATAACAAAAACAAAGAAGCATAAACAAGTAACGCGGTACCTTTAATTCCAAGTAGACAATCTATCCGTCAAGGATACTTGATAGGTAAATCGGCGATATTTAACATCTAGGGGACGAGAATTAGGTTAGGGATTACTGGACAACTATGTACATTTGAGGTGATAAAAATAAAACTAGTATGTTATGTTAAAAGTTGAGCAGTTTTGTTTGCAATTATTTAAAGCCTCTCTCTCTCTCTCTTTAGATTCAATTCCATCGTGCATACCAGCGTAAATAAGAAACTCAGCGTTGATCGTAAAAGAGAACCAAAGACTTTACAGTCCACTTAGCTTTTGTAGGCAATCGCCAACAGGTCCGCCATATTGGATCCGCCATTTTGATTTTGAGATGCAAAATAACAGGTTTTAACATTAAATCTAAAAATGTCACGCTGTAATGGAAGGTACTGTAATAATGGTGAAATTTAGTAAAAAAAGAATCTATTTTTGAAAAAAACGTGAATGTTTAAAAAACGGCCGTATTTGACGACGCCGTTTTGAGTTTTGAAATTTCAAAATAAACAAATTGAAGCTTAATGTCCATGGACGCGAAATTTTAGCGCGGCGGCATTTTTGGCATGCGATTTCGATGTGAAAAAAGGCAACTTTAAAAATTTTTCACTAAAAAATTGCATTTTTTTAAAATAAGTTAATCGTACATTTTTTGTACGATTAAAAGAAAGTACGATGAATTTCGTATAAGAACTGATATGTTTTGATTTTTTTAAACCGATTTTGTTAGGAAAAATTCAAGCTGAATAACGTCGTCCGAATCCGTCCATTTAGGACTTAATGCGTTAAGCCTTATGGAGTTTATTTAAAATAAAATATATATTTTACAAATAATCTCGATAGTACTGAAAATTATATTCATCGAAACATTTAGACTTCATTTTCTGCTTTCACAGTAAAATAGAATGTAATTACGTTAAATTGCTAATAACTTGATGATACGAACCCCAACCGATGGCGATGTAAACTCTTAACTTTATTTTGTCACCGATGAATGGCTTCACTACCAGTACATACAGGAATAAACCTGAAAACATTCATAATAACACAGTGTCAATCTTTTGTGTCCAACTTCTTTAACGTTTTCACTCTCGTTCAGTATAATTGGTCATAAATAGTAAAAAAATTTGCATTTGCGCAAGTATTTCATAGCGAGCATTTTCTGAAAACGGGGATATTTCTTTCGATAAAAAAAGAATTCTGGATCACTATGTATGTGATCCCTTTCTGATCAATGGAATGTGATCCCTTTGTGATAAGGTTTTTGAGTAGGCATGTGCGAGCTGCCCTCGGGTCGAGTCGGGCGAGTATGCTTCTGGTTCGGGTCGGATTCGAGTCGGGTCAAGCTTTCAAGTTTCCGACCCGACCCGATTTAAGCCGACTGGACCCGGCCCGGCCCGACGCTACCACCCAACCTGACTCGATCACCCGACCCAACCCGACCCGACCAAACGAAATATTTCATCGAGAGTACGTTTTATTTCATTAATTTATCTTTCGGTATATCACAAGCGATTGGTGTCTGTATATAGGTAGTTTTAATTTTACTACAATTTAATTTATTTTACAATTTTTCTTTCATCAACTGAATTATAAGTGAAAGAATTATTAATTGGATTATTGAGGGAGGGGGCAAACCCGTTGGGCGAATCCCAGTCAATGCACTTTCGAGAATGAATATGTTGTGAACGAAAAATGAGGTCACTTTGGAATCGGTTTGAATTCTAAAGTGAATCACTTTGGAATCCAAATGTCCGACTTTTACCGTTTACTGTGAATGCCCAAATTGAATTCAATGTTAAAGAAAAATGAATGACATGTGAACGAAAAATGAACGTAATATGAACGTAATATGAATGAAAAATTAATATAAAGTGAACGATAAATGAACGTAAAGTGAATGAAAAATGAATGCAAAATAAATGAAAAATGAATGAAAAATGAATGAAATGTGAACGAAAAATGAATGAAATGTGAACGAAAAATGAATGAAATGTGAACGAAAAATGAATGAAAAATGAATGAAATCTGTCATGCAAGCTTTCATGCAATTTAAGTAAAATTCGGATACTTAAATTGCATGAAACCCTGATAGAACATGAATGTTGTATATGTATTGTTAGGAAACGGATGCCCCATTTCCTAACACTGCATTTTATTTAAATGCGAATGACCGCGTCGCGATTCATCAACATCAGCTAAAACTGATGTTGATGTATCGCGACGTCGTGCAAAACGATGTAGGAAAAAGAGGCCGTGTGCATAACAGAAATAAATACGAAGACTTATCCAAGATCGGTGTCCAGTACCCAAAACTTCGTGCCCGTAAATTCGTTATTGTTTCCGTACGTCTTGCACACGTCCCCTCATTATAACATTACCATTGGTAATTATTCAAATTCATCGGTTGTCAAATAAAATATAAGAACCAAATACTAGCGCGAATCCTTGTGAATTATTTTATTTATTGAAATTGTCGGCCTTCCGTAACAGTATGTATAATATACATATGTTATAGGTATTATTCTATTTTATGAATGTCCATCTAATATATGTATAATATACATCTTGTTCTTTCGAGGAATTTTAGAAAATAGATATTTTATCGAAAACTGAATAATATTAAATGTTTTTAAGGGGATTAGGTGCACTCATAGTCATGATTTGAAAAAAGTGTATTTTTTTACCTAAAATTTGGCTGTTTCAGCATGCCCAAAAAATAGTAATTTTTTTCGGAATGTAAATTCCTTCGTTCAAGAACCCAACATCGTAATTAGCAACAAATATGCCAAATTTCATCCAAATCCGATCACAACTTTGGCTGGAATCATTGGCAACGCCTTGAAAAATGTCGTTTCGAGAAAAACGGCTTCAAAGTTTTCGGATTAAATGGAATGTAGACGTGTAGTGTACGCTTCGGTGGTTTTTTTCAAATTGAACAACAACATTCTGTCTGACCAATCTATTCATTATCAAATTCTAAACATTTTAACGAAAACTACATCAAAGCCGGATCAAATTTATTGTACTTTTAATTTCTAGAAGTTAAGAATTTCTACAAAAAAAGTTTTCGAGACAATCGAGTTCAAAGTAAGAAGTTCACTAACAACCACTACAAATCTTTCGATTTTCATGAAAGTTCGTATTTGGGATTTTAAGTCTCTCCGTTTTCATATCTGAGGTTAAAAATTCAAAATTCAAAATGGCGGATCCAATATGGCGGACGACATTACCGAAAACTGTATCAATTTTCTTTAAAGTTGGTAATTGGCAGTTTTTAGACTCGCTAGTTTCATTATCAAAATATATTTCGATTTTCATGAATGTTGGGCATTGGGTATTTTCAGCTTTGCTAATTTCATTTCTGAGATAAATAAATCACGAAACTTGGCTGATCCAAGATGAATTTTGGGATTTTTAACATCAGATGGGAAATCATCAAGGCAGATTTCCCATCTGATGTTAGAAACCCTCCAAAGAAACCCTACAAAGACCAACATTCATGAAAATCGGCAGACTTTTCTGTAATCTCATCCGCCATGTTGGATCCGGCATCTTGAATTTTACATTTTATTATAAAATTTGATGTAGTTGGCTCGCAGAATCCTCTCACATTCTAAAATCTACTTACTGATAGTTTATAACCATAATGTCGCCACATACAATCTCGAGCGTTTATCCCGCAGTGCATCCCACCACAAAAAAATAAAATTAACAGTTTTTACGTGGTTTTTAAATCCATATTATAAAGCACATATCAAAGTATTAGAATGTACAATAAGAAAAAATTCGTCAAAAATTCGATTTTTGGCCAAAAAGTACCAGACTGTCCTCTTAAGATAATATATGGTCCATAAATTTCAAGCCCGAACGATGGGTCAAAAGCTAATCTGTGTTTATGGACCAAATTATCTACGTCCTGAAAAGTTTCCTCAATTCTTAACAATTCCAACACTTTGTCCGCAGGAATCGGAATGGTGTTCGATAGCGATCATCCCCAAAACGCAAACAACTTGAGACAGCAATTACAAGACATATTCGAGCGCGACTGGGGCTCGCCTTACGCTCATCCCGCGAATGCCACTCGATAATGCGATTTGCAGGTTATAATAGTGTCTGACTAACGGCGTAATTATACGAATAAAAACTTTTTTTCAAAAAAAAATTGTAATTATTTTCGCGGTTTTTTTGTAATTAGAATAAAAAAAATCGAGAAAAACAATCCCAACCGAGAATGGGCGCGGCGTAATTTTTTCACACCTCGCCACGGAAAACACCAGAGCGCAAATAAAATTAACTTTACGACAGTTTTGGATCGACGATTATTCAACGACCAAGAAATTGCTCAACGGTCGTAGAATTTATGAAAGCAAACGCGTGGCGTTAGCGTGACTCAAATAACAAGTAATTTTAATGCGATGATTTGCTCTTTCTCACCTTAATCAGAGCAACGAAAGTTAATTAATCGGCAGCTGACGAAATTCGGCTTCGGTCGAGGTCAGTTGCTGGAATCGCGAAATGAACTTCGATGAATGATTTCATAGATAGTTCAGGGTAACCCATTGGCAGTGATCTATAATATACCATTTTTCAGAATTAGTTTCAGAACAGGTTAAACATGTAGTTGTTTGTAGAACATGTAATGTGAAACAATAATATTAATAGATCATTTGTATAGAATGATCTATAACGATCTTTGGCTTCGTTCTATATTGGATCAAAGACATTCAGGGATCTATGATCTTTGATCTATCATCTACCAAAAACGATCTATATTCAGTTTATTTGAATTAATGAAAATTAAATGCTATTTTATAGAAATGTCTCAAATGTGACAATCCTGGCAGGATCGCCAAAAAAACAATCTACCGTTATCATTATCGATCAGTTACTCAATTACAGTCGTAAAAGATACAGTCTAGACTAAATTTTACAGTCTAATATTTTGCAGTCTGACCGTATATATAGTCTAGACTGTAACTTTTACAGTATTTTTAGCCTATTTTTCGGGTGCATTATCTACTAATAATGATCTGTCACAAATCCTTCAATCCGTCCGACAGATCACAATTTGTAGCACTTCAGCCACATTCGCAAAACAGTTTCGCAAAATCCTCTTCACCTACTCCGTGACGTTATATTTAGAACATTTTATCTCCGCGAACAATATTACTCATTTCCATCGCAAACACCACATCTTTTGTCCTTAACAAAACCCCAGCCACTTTATGTCACTCGACAACAAGAAAAATATACTCACCGACACTCCACCTTCAAACCCATTTTTTCGTCACATTTTCCCGCGCAATTTTCCGATGACGAATACCCGGGCAAAAAGCCTCTTCTTCATATGATAAAAATTTTTTCAGGCACACCCTGAAAAAACTGAAATATCATGCATGCTGTTTTTTGCACGACAGATATTTCACAAAAAGCTTTTTTTTCAAAAATTGTTTATGTTCGCCAAAAATTGTTCATGTTCGCCAAACGTAAGGTTGATAAAAACCCGATTCTCGCCGGTTCCGCAAATCTCTTGACGCCCGCACAGTGTAACGAACCCATGGCACCGCGAGGCGCTAAAATTTTCTTAACGTCCTCCTCGTGATGATCGAAAAAAATGCGCACAGTTTGAAATCCGGTTTCGCTAATTTCTGTGCGCGCCGCGCAATTACAGATCGACGTGAGACCACCTTATCGTGGACTTTTTGCCCCGGGCCGACGGTGAATCGAAATCGCTTCATTTTTGCCTCGCTTGTTTGCATTCCGCGGATCTGATAAGAGGCATAAACTGATGCCGAAGGCCGCGAGCAGTGCGCATAAAAAATCGCCAAAAATAGATCCCCGGATGGGTCCGGGTGATTGCCCGGGGATTTTGCTGTTTTGGTGTTGTTTACTGCGGGGTCAGCCTCGTGGATCAGAGGTTATAGATCATTAACTGCAGATCGTAATGCGGCGATCTTTCATCGAGGAATGTTACTTTACGGTTCCAGGAGTGAAAGTGCAAAATCGAGAGTTGGGAGGACTTATGATCGATGATGATCTATGGAATATCGATCTTTGATTGCTGATCGGAGATGTGGTTGAAATATATACTTTGCAATGCATATTTTATTTAAGCTATTTTGATATAAACTATATTTTTTTATATAAACGATAGTTTTTTGGCGATCCTGCCAGGATTGTCACATTTTAGACATTTCCGTAAAAAATGCATTTAATTTTCATTAATTCAAATAAGAATTATACCAATATAGATCGTTTTTGGCAGATGATAGATCAAAGATCATAGATCCCTGAATGTCTTTGATCAAATATAGAGCAAACAGTAATAGATCAGTGACTTTACAAGATTTATTAATCAGTGGAGTATTGATCTTTGATCAGTGATTGAAGATGAAGTTAAAATACCAAAATACATCATGTATTTAGGCTGTGTTTATATTAGTTAAAACGTTATAGATCAGAGATCTTAAAAGATTTATTAAACATTATAGTATCGATCTGTGATCAGTGATCGAAGATGAGGTTGCGATATGGAAATACATAATTTATTTAGGGTGTTTTAGTATATATATTGGAGAAAAATGTTTGGTTAACTTAACCAAATTTTGGTTGGATTGACCAAATTATTTGATCAAAATAGCACCAATAAATAGTTTAGTTAAATCTACCAAATTTTTTGATAATTCGTATTTTGGTCAACTAAACCAAAACATTTGGACAGTTTTACGAAATGATTGGTTAAATAAAGAATCCTTTTCATATGACAGGTAAGTAACAGCGATATACTCACTATCAAACTAAATCGATTATTGTAATATTGCATGTATCCAATGTGAATATATTCTATTGTATATGTATGATAATTAAGCCATTAAATAAAATAATCATACGTTAACACCGGAAAGGAATGGCATCTGAGGTTAGAGTGCGGGAAACGGGTGGCGAGGGTGGGGCGCGCATCGATTTGATAAAATGAACCAATGATTTTGTAAAACGGTCTAAATCATTTGGTAAAGTGAACAAAACAATTTATGGCGATTTGGTCAATTCAATCTAATTTTTCTTTAAGTTAACCAAAATAAATCTTCGATATTACCAAATTAATTTAACCAAATTATTTAGTCAAAGTGACTAAATTATTTTTCTGGGTGTAAAATATTTATTTATCAGTGGAGTATCGATCTGTGATCGGTGATTGGAGATGCAGTTGAAATATCGAAATGAAGAGGATGGAATTTGTATGAAGCTTCTCATAATATGTTTTATTTAATTAGGATGATTTTCTATGATCACAAATTAAGAACTCTTATGACCATTAAGTAGCATTTTTTGCCAGTGAATAATGGTCTTAGATTAATGAATTTATAAGATCTATAATTTTAGCATTTGGTTTTTACGAATCGTTATGAACCATCTGGCTCTTTGGCTATTCGGCTATAATTTTTTCCTAAAACTAGTATTTCAAATTAATTCAAAGTAAATCATTTCTATAATCTATAGATCATTATAAATCTAGAGATCTTTAGTATACGGAATGTTCGACGAAATTCTCTCCATTCCTTCATAAATACAAAGTTAAGCGTTGCACAAAGAACGTTTTGAGAAATCGTTTGTGATAACTATTTAATTATAAACCATATAGTAAGATTATAATTGATCTTTAATGAGCCATAAATTTGCTTCCTTATCATTTCCTTACCACTTTTCGCACGAATGATTACACAAAAAAATATATTAAGTCGAGAATATCGTTCATCCGCTACAATCCATGATATAACTGTTCGCGCGTTTATCGATGATATTGCAGACATTATTCATCAAATAATGATCGCGTCTTAATTATGCACTAATACTATCTGCAACACATTGTCTGTTGATTGAGGGATGACAATGCAATGATCAGCTCACAAACGTATATATAAGTATAGTAATTAATTTACACATATATCACACATTGATTGCTGAATGAAATACATTTTATGTTGTAGCCATAACTGGAAGGAAACGGTAAATTTAAAACAGGGGAAAAAGTTTCCCCTTTTTTCTCGCCATTCTCAGAAGCGCATTATTAAGAAAAAAATTGAGTCAGTCTAATTAATACAAATGTCCATTGAGCCGGAAATAAAAAAGTTTCTGCTACGTTAAGAGACCTTTTTGTTTAGTTTTTGTCGGATGTGATTTAATTGAAGTCCATATTTCACCACGAAAATTATGTAAACTCATTTGCACTGTCATTCGACGATCAGTGTCTTATTAGCATCATAATTACTACATAATTAACATGGGTTTCAATCACGACGCCGAAATACTCTGGTTTCGATTATATTTAAATCGCTCTTTTTAAAAGCCTTTGTAAGCGAATGTTTAACGATTGATACGTGATTATCAGTTTTAGGGTTGATCTTTGCATCTTTTGCTGACAAAAGTTAATTACAGCAACCTCTGATGTGTGGAAGTTTTTTCGTAATCGAAAATGTGTTAACGAAACTTTCAGCTGAGTAACTATCTCAACTTTGGAGTTAGTTTCAACGAAAGTTAAAAAATATCTTACTTTTGTGATTTTCACAAAATTTATTCCTACAAGCGTCCCTTCTAGAAATTTGGTCGCTAAAAATGTTTGTCGCTGATTCAGAGAAAAATGGTTTTATAGTGACTACAATCCAATTTCCGAAAAAACCCCTTCCCCCCACCAATCCCCATACCAATAAAAAATACTATCGGGAACGAATGTGACAATCCTGGCAGGATCGCCAAAAAACAATCTATCGTTATTATTACACAGTAAAAAGTAGGCATTAAGACACACGAAACAGCGTTTTAATTCGTGAAAAATGTCTTAAATTAAGACGTAATATGTCTTATTTTAAGACACTTTTGTAAGACGTCTTAAAATTTCTACAAAAAGTGTTTGAAATTAAGACAGTTGTTTTGGCGGTGTAACTGTCACTCCCAAAGAAATAGACTGTAATAATTCAATCGAGACTTTAAAAGGGACATGACTGTTGAATTTACAGTCCTAGACTGCAATTCTGAACCAGCATTTCTGCTCCCAGCTCTTCCCCAAGATCGCCGCCAAATTTCGCCCATCGATCAACCCACTCGCCCGACCGCTCTCGACTTTCTCACAATTCTAAAATACCCCCCCCCCCCCCAACCCCCCACGTTTCCCCGCAAAAACGTCCGGCCGGTCGTCGCGCGTCCGATGTCGTAATATCTGCCCGAAAATTACGACACCTGTCCCCGCTCGTTGTCAAAAAGCCAGGCCCGGGACGGTGGGGCACGCGCGTTCCCCACTCCGGGGGGCCCCTCTCCCATGCCGACTGCCACTTGCGCCAAGACTCCGCGCGATTCGCCGTAACACACTGTGCTTGACCTCTTGTCCGCGAGGATCGCCAGGACAGCCGAGTCGCAGGCACCGCGACTCCTGGAGCACCGTGAGCTGAGCCCCCCGGAAGCCCCCCGCGCGACCGTCCGACTTTCGTTTTCGTTCCGGGACTCGTCCGCGGCGCCCCGTGACGTCACCCAAGAAAGTCCCTCTCTCTCGCGCGGTCACCCGGGGAAAGTGTAACCCCGCAGGGCTTCGAATAAGGTTAGTGAAACTGGATCGTCTTGTCGCGAAATTGCGAATGTTTTTATAAGAGTAAGCGGGAGAACGAATCTCACAATGAGAGAGGTTTTTTGAGGTGTCACAAGGGATGGAGGTTTCGTGAGAAATTTTGAGGTGGGACTTCGTGGAGGATTTAGAGGTTTTGAGCTTTTTTGAGGAGTGAGGGTGTTGTTTTTAAGATTTTTGAGATTTTTGAGAATTTTAAGGAGTGAGTGTGTTGTTTTTGAAGATTTTTGAGCTTTGTTGAGGGGTGAGGGTGTTGTTTTTGACGATTTTTGAGACTTTTTAGCATTTCGAGGAGTGAGGGTGTTGTTTTTGAGGATTTTTTAGCTATTTTGAGGAGTGAAGGTGTTCTTTTTTAAGATTTTTGTGAATTCTGAGGAATAAGGGTGTTGTTTTTAGGAATTGTGAGATTTTTGAGAATTTTGAGGAGTGAGGGTGTTGTTTTTGAGGATTTTTTTAGCTTTGTTGAGGGGTGAGGGTGTTGGTTTCGAGGATTTTTGAGACTTTTTAGCATTTTGAGGAGTGAAGGTGTTGTTTTTGAGGATTTTTTTAGCTTTTTTGAGGAGTGAAGGTGTTGTTTTTTAAGATTTTTGTGATTTTTGAGGAATAAGGGTGTTGTTTTTGATAATTTCTGAGATTTTGTGAGGCGGGCTTTCAGGCGTAGAGAGCTTCCGAAAGGTTTTTGAGGTTTTTAAGAGAATTTCGGAGGCGTTCTTAATGTTTTTAGAGAATACAATCGTGTTGTCTGAGAATTTTTGAGATTTTGTGAGGCGATTTTATGGGGTTTGAGAGTTTTGAGCACGCTTGTGAGGGGTATTGACCGGTTTACAGAGACATTCCGACGTTATCTGAGGATTTGCGTAGTAATAAGTTTTTAGCTATTCTGCGAATGTTTTGAAGACGACTGTGAGGATATTTGAAACTTTTCGAGGACGTTTGAATATTGTTTGAGGATTGTGGGGTTTTGAGAATTTCAGGGACGATTAAAGTATATTTTGAGAAGACTTATGATATTTGTTTTAAGGTTTACAGGGAATATTGAGAATTCTAGAAATAGAAAGAATATTTCTAGAATTGTTTAGTTTTCGAAAGTCTTTGATATTTTCAAACTGTTTTGAGATGTTCTCATAATTTTGACAATGATATCCAGCTTCTCTGCAAGATCTTGAAAAAACTTCAATATTTGAGGATTTTCGAGCTTTGAAGTCATTGTGGGACTTTCTGATTTCATTCCATTCGGTTTTCATCCATAGTTGTGATAAGATTTTTCAAGTGGGGAATATAGAAATGTATAATTTTTACAATAGTGTTTCCACTTCGATGGCAATTAGACAGTTTTAATAAATCTTTGCATTATCATGCAATTAAGATGACTTTTTAACTACTCTTGTTAATTCTTAATATACATTAATTATTTTTGTTTGTCATCATAAATATTCTAATTCTACTACATCTTTGAATTAGAATAACCAACAAAGATTTATATACAGCAATGCAACTCTCATTCTCTCAATTTACTCGCTTTATTTTGAAATAAAAAACATTGAAAATATCAAACCCAGACACTTTTTTAAATACAAACATTTCGAGAACAATATTTAATTTTTGCAAATACTTGTTTTTTAATTCATTTAATTCTGAATGTTTTCTTTTAATACTACTAAACGCACTTTTCCCAATATCTCACCAACGATCCAAACTCATAACTAAATTTCCAATTCAAATTCAAGAATGCTACACGTACTCCTAAATACCACAGAAAACCAAAAACCTCGGAAATATTTCAAACCACTTTCCACTTCTACAAAGTACCAGCTAAAATCGTCAAAATCGATTACCCCGCAATTTTTGTCGATTCGACAAAAGTCTTTCATCAACCCGCGACGCGCAACGTTATTGCTCAATGCGTGAAAACACCCGCTGCATTATTTATCGCCGCACTTTTTCAGATACGCCCGATACGGTTTGAGATCGCAGCCGGCAGATAGCAGCCGCCGAAATTTGATTTTAAATGAGCGCCCCAACCGTATTATGCGGTCCGCCGATGTTTTTTGCGACCAAAAAATTGAAATTTTCGTTGTCAAAGACGGCTTTTAAAAGGTGCCGTTTTTTCATAGCTTTTTCAATTAAGCAGTTTTTCGCGCGCTTCATTTCCATGGAAATATTCCCCTCGCCAAAACCGAAAAAAATGCCAAGTTAAAAAACGTTCGCTTTGAACTCCACGCTTTTTGATTCGTCGAAAGTGTTTTTCGAATCGAAAATTGACTACACTCTTTCTCTATTTATTTTCGTCTTTTCGCAGATTTTGTACATTCTATTTCGATTGATTTCTATCATTTCACGTTGTTCGGCATAACGTCGTCATCGGACTAGGTCATCAAAATAAACATCGCGGCGTTACATTATTATTCACCTTGCGATAATATTACGAGTTTTCCCAGCTAAAAGAACGCGGTACCAATAAAATGACGAATCCAAATTGTTGGTCTTTGTAGCTCGGTGCCAGAAGAAAATTTGTCGGTCCGCGACGATGGTGAAATTAAAGGACAAAAAAGTTCGGAGCGTTTTGCAATGCCCGAATGGTCCATTTATCGAATTATATAAACCGCGGCTTTAATGTGTATGATTAATGAAGTGAAAGTGATGCATGCATCTTTCTTGCATTTTGCACGTACGCGCATTTTCGTGATGCAAACGCCGAAAAAGAGATCCCCCCTTTTTTTCCTGAAACGACTTACGTCATTCGTTCAGGTGACAAGCGATCGCGCATTTTAATTAATTCCACTCAACAAATACTTGTTTTATGACGAAAAACAGTTCTGTTGACGAAAACCAATTTAAATGGGAAATTCCGGAATTCGGAATCCGCATACTAACGAGGCACGTGCTATTCCAAAATAAAACAAAATTTCTCAACACCTTACCAAATTTCAAATACGAGAAAAACCCTTAAACTGTCTTTTTTTTATTCGAATTTCGCGCTAGAATTGAAAGTAAAATTTTCAAAAAGTATTTTATTCGCTATTTCGCGATTTTTTAGTGCAGACACCATTTTTTAAATTTATATCGGTAATTTATTACAGAAAATTACCGATAAACGTAATTCGGAAATTGGAACATTTCGAATTTCCCGCGGAAAATTAAGCGGGGCATTTGAATGGGAAAACGAGGAAATGGCGAGAGAACGGTTTCTGTTGGATAAAAAATCGAGGAACGTTTCTGCATGATTAATTAATTAACGGCAGTCGACTTTGTTGTAATACGGCGATATAAATAAACGCATAATTGTTAGTAACAATGGAACGTGGCGTTCGAGGTCGATATGATCTTTATGCTGGTTCTTCCGATGACGTGTTCCACGTCTTCCTCGGGACGCGTTGCACATAAGCGATGAGGGCGCAAATCGATCTTGTTAGATTAAGGGAATCCCCTTGTTCACGTCTCGATGCGCACTCGTTATGCGAATTTAAAGAAAAACGAACGAAATACTGTGCAAATTCAATACCGCGATTTGCCAAACGTGACCGAATCGTCGTACTTTCGGAAATGCAATAATTTCGACGAAAAACGAAGAAGTCGGCGTGGGGATTCGAACACTCGCCTCGTCGGGTTTCGCGAAAAATTGTGTCAACGCGAAAGCGTTGGCTAAAAATGTGAACAAACCGAATCAGCATAATTCGGATTCAAATTTCGCGGTGATTGAGTTAATTTCAATTTTGTTTCCCGGCGCTCGACGAAACGAGCGACATTTAAATGTCGCGCGCGTCACTTTGGCGCGAAATTCGAATTTCGTTTGCCGTTGAAATTGTTTTGCCGGCGGGAAAATCGAATTTGAATTGGACGAGAAACGGCTTTCGAACAGGATTAGCCGTGTGCAATTGCCAAAAAGTCACCGACAAGACGCAGCATCTGAAACTACCGTTACTTCCGAAACCTTAGCTAACGAGATCATAAGTAGGAACGTTACGTGACCTGCTAACCAAAATTATAGACTCGCTAAGGTTGTACCGTTCGCGAAACTGACAAAGTCCGTCGTCGACTGAATCCGACGACAAATTACTTCACGTTTAATCGACCGTTAAATAAAAATCAACTTGTGCGCACGCAAATGTCCGTCAAACGTAACACTTTGCGGGCCGGAAAAAGAGGAACGACAGTAGCAACGAATTCGGTGCGACATTCAAATTTTACCATCCTCCACCCAAAAACGTAAATTTCTTATAATTTTCAACTTCCTAAAACAATTTGTTAACGACTGTCTTAACCTTCATTGTCGTGTAATTCAAATTTCGAGATGTTTCCCGCGAGAAACGGGCGCGAAATTTGAATTGCCAACGAGCGTTTCTTTAAAATTGCCCAACGTCTCGCTTCGGAAATTCGTTTCCTGGATTTCTTCATGCGTTCGCGCGAGTTTGACACGGTTCTATTTATTTTTTTAATTAATTCCAGATACCCGAGTTGAAATTGATTTTGAAATTTGTTTTCACCGAAAGGAGAATGCAGTCGTGATTAACCGTTTGTTAAACATTCGAATTTGCGGTCATAATTTTCGAGGCACGTAAATGGCATGTGAGAACAGGTTCTGTGTGTGGATCTCGTTTCCTGTTACCGCATTGCGTAAAGGATCATTCACATTATTTTGATAGGGCAGTAACATCTCATTCTAGGACTATCAATTTAATGGCGTTTCTAACGCCGGGTCTTTGTCATCGTTAATTCATCATTACATAAACCAATAGGAGTATTATTGCATTATTATTGTTTTCAAATATAGGCATTATGTCACGGCCCAACGCTTTCTTAATTAAATTCGTGACCCCTCTCTTCGCCCCGTTTATGCCCTTTCTTAACTGCCCCGATTTTTGCTGTAGTTCCCTTTATTGATTATAAACAAAATTATATCACATTTACGTTCACTCGACCCCAACTCCATCGTTCCATGAACATTCTTGATCGATTTCTAGACGAAACCCCTCTACTTTTTCCTAGACGAAATTCGAATTTTCGCGTTAAATGTTTAGGGAAAGTGAAACCTGGATTATTGTTTTGTTACATGGGAAAAGGAGGGAAAAGAATTTTCATTTTTTTCTATTGTATTTTGAACATCGATGATACAGTTTTCGAAATTTAATACATTGAAATTTAAATTTGCGCACCCTTTGGCGGAAATTTAACATTTTTTATCTAATTAAATTTATCGTAGGAAATATATTTAATTACCTCCTTAAGTTTCGAAGAAGTAATGGACGTTTTTCGATTTTTTTGGGTGTTAAAATTTTTGAGTCGTAGTTGAAATTTGAAGATTTGTGTTCGGTGAAAAAAGTTAAATGGTCGGATAAGTTTCAGCGTGATAGAGTGAAATAATCTCATGTAACTATTGTATAAGTCGTGGCATTTTCTTATGTGATGCTTGCGTAAGAATGCCGTTCTTCCGTGTTGGATTGTGCGCAATTATACGTGCAAGTGCTTTTTCTCCTATCGGAGGCTGCGAGAGAGCGCGATTTTGCATCATGAAAACTTTGCCCGTAAAACGCGCGAATTAATCGCGTTTTCATCTCTATCGGGCGCTCTTCGCAGTTTAACCGCAATGAAAAGTTCAATTTTGAAGTTTTTACGGCATAAATTGAAAATCTGACATTCGAACTTCTCGCCAAGAAAACATTCGTTAAATGTAAATTAAAATGTTTTTCGTAATGTTAACCCTAGTAAAAATTGTGATTTTGCTGAGATAAGGGCCTCATCAGGATGCCACATCACCTGATCAGAAACTCATCAGGCATCCATATCAGGCCCTGACTACCGATGTAACGGTTGGAATTGATGTGGGTATGATGAGGAAACCTCATCAGACCCATATTGTACCGAAAAAATATAATGACTGAGACGAGAATTGAACCATCGATGCTCAGTTTGTGGTCTGTCTGACTTGTCCCCGAGCTATTGGAACATTCTATGTATGAATGAATGTGATATGAATATCATACTACCAGGTTATGATGTGGCATGCCTTATCATAACCTGATGAGGCCCTGATCATG
>JABFPB010002344.1:0-20457 GCA_022817645.1 Ceratoteleas bidentatus
CCTCGTATGGTTTTGATCAGGAATCCTTTGATCATGTTTGCCACATCAATTCCTGATAAGGCCCACACGTCTGATGTAGCATGCCACATTACATTTTCTTCTAGGGTCATCATCGAGAAAAAAATTGAAAAGCAACATGATTCCGGCAGGTACACCCGGACTAGTTCCCGAAAGCGGCAGATTCCGCGTCCGCGACACATGTCGCGAGCTGGATCGCTGAAAGAACGGCTAGGCGATGCATTGCGGCCTTTAAAACAAAGGCTTATCATTATTCCGTGGGACGCTGTAATCTCGGGGGAATTCAGTTTAATATCCAATATAGGACTCCTCCGGAGCAGCAGTGCGCCGGTACGCCCACATATGGCGTGCGTAACACGCCCTCCCTGTCTCAGCCGCGGCGTATTCATGACTTTGTCACGAAGAGGCGCGGGTTATAAATTACGCCGCGGCGCGGAAGTAGGTCGCCATGTCAGCCCGCGACTCCTTCCGTCCTGCGTGGCTTGTTTGCATTCCTAGTCCCGGCAGCCTTGAAACTTTAATAATCAAGGTCGCGCTGGCGCCAATTAAAACCATCCCTAATATCGGCTCACGCGCGCTCAAGTCAAAACCGATGCGCGCCTTTCATCGGGCGCGCATTGTCTCGTCGGAAAGACGAAGCCTCGAAGCAAACGGCACGTGGGATTGGCGTCGACAGGCGCGCAATTTTGCCCGCATTTTTTTCATCGAAAAAGGGGAGCTGGAAATGAAATGTTAATCCGCGGAAAAATCGACCCTCGGAAAAGTTCAGCAGCGAATTCGATAAAGTCGATACCATTTCACCAAGCGAAAAGTTGTCGAGCGTGAGGTATAATTAAAATCGCGCGCGCGAAACACCTGTGAACGATGTTCAACGGGCTAGTTTTCATTTTTCGTGCATCGAGGCCCGGGGTAATGTAAACACCGTGCGTCACACGAGAGCGATCGATTAGATTTGTTTGCGCACCCGTTTTCGGGTTATTTCATTTAGCGATCGACTTTTTCGACGTGACGGTGGCAAGATCCGCGGGGGTTTGCTGCGAAAAAAGCAAGCGAGACATCTGTCCGCCGCCGAACGAACAATTACACCGGGTAATTGCCAATCGCAAGTGCAACAGTAAAATGCGGCGCGCCGCGACAGTGCGTAATTATTCGTGATTATATGTAATTACCATTGTTTGTTGAATGGTGATTGGTTTCAATTTATCATAACACCGTTCAATTACCGGTGCTATCTAAATAAAACCAACACCAAATCGCAGATCATTCCCATTGATGTGAATATCATCTAAATATCTTACTCTCGTTTACATAAAAAATATGCTTACATGTCGTCGTTCCCTTTCTTCTTCCCAATTTTTTTCCAGCTTAAAAACTAAGTCCTCCGCATTTTTTTATATTCCAATTGTTCATTCCCTTCGTCACTTTTGTCTGCATCGGCAAAAATCGCGGATAAGTGGACGAAAAATAGTGCGCAGAAATGTGCTCTCGGTGCGGCGATGAGTACCACTGACTGCGCCATGTTGGATACCATGGTTGAGCTTGGAACGGGGCTGTTTCCGGTACTGGAGGGTTGGGCAGGTACAGCTATAGAGCGCGCATATAGCCTCCATAGCTGGCAGGTCCTCTCACCCTCGCCTCGCCTCAACCCCCGGGGGACTTTAGCTCGGGGTTGGGCGGGCAAAATGGCCGCTACCGAAACCCCGAGGTAGACGTCGCTATCACGAGCCTTCGGTCTCTTCTGCTTTCGAGCTAAGTTTCGCCTCTCGAGGAGCTTCAAGGGCGCTCAATCTTAGACTCGTGACTGCGGATCTTCGGGCCTCGGCTTTGGCCCAACTGCTAACAACTCGGGCCAAACTCGATACCGTGGCAACTTCGCCGAGTCCGAGCAAGACAGCTTTAATGGGACAGGCATACCTCTGAGCAACGTTCACAGAACGCCAAAGACACCGCAACGCCGGCTTCCGTAGCTGCCGGTATGCTGCGCGATGACGTGCTTTGGATACTTTTGTTTGTACAGTGGGAGTTGGCTGCGATCGACGGGGACAGGCGAGGCATTTAAAATCATATTCGAGCGAGGTGAGCTGATGCGGTTAAGGTTTTTGAGGGTTGATGCAAGTTTTTTATTTGGAATTTGGACATGTTTCGAACAGGAATTGGGGGTAGGTGACTGATTCAAAGGAGACATTAATGTTGAAAGATTTAATCTTTAGTCGGGGATCCGCGGTCGACTTCGGTATTTCAATGAATAACGTTCTCTCTTTAATAAAAGAATGTATTAATGGCTGAGTTAGGGAACGACCAATTGGTAGTTTCCTAACACTTTATTGTCATGTTGTTAGGCGATTACCATATAGGAGAGACGTATATTTCGTTTATTGATCGAAAATGTTCGAAAAAATAGAAAACAGACATTAAATTTATGATGAAAATTATTCAGGAAATACAATAGGCATTTGGAAAAAGGTAGATGTAAATTGGAAAGATGGAAATAGTTGCATTAGAAAAAATACACCTTTATAGATAGTTTTTAGACATTTAGCCAGGTATGGTATTTCATGAAAATTGTCGTGATTTGAGATACTTTTATTGTCTGTGTAATCAAACTGCTTTGGAATTATTAGACAACTGAGTATTATAGTGTAGAAGAAATTCATTATTATATTGTGGTATAGAGAAAGGAATATGTATAAAAAATAGCAATTTTATGGCTGCAATCATATATAATTGGTACCGGTGATTTTATTGGCCAATGAAACTCATCTGGGACATTTCGAACTCAATGATTTTCTATTTCATTTAAATGCATTGACTAGTTTCAGCGTTTATAGCAGATTGATTTTAGACGATGATATCGGTTAAAGTATAAACTGGCGTTTTGCGAAGCAACCCCTCCGCGTTAATTTAAACCACGTAAGGGAGCAACAAACGTATATTTGTGTTTGTTGGACGGGATGATTGATTTTTATTGTACCTCAAATAAAAAACGATATTTATTAGCTTTGTTCAATATCACTTATTGTGTTATAATTTTGTGAGTATTTTTACGAGTATTCGTACTGCGTTTTAGTTAATGATTATAATTAGCGATTTCGAGAAAAGATTATTGCATAGTTCAGTAAGTTTTAAACTACTTTTATTTAACATAATATTAATATAACTGGATTAATGAACATAATGCCATGAACAAAAACGCTTTAAAATAATCTTTAAACGGTTGTTATATCGTTGTAAAAAATATTTCGGAACTTTTGACAATTTAGATTGTATCCAGTTTAACGGTTATACTGTTAATCTAACAAATATCAGAATGAAAATGTCTTTTGTGACTCGTAGAAGTATGCAGACGGACCCTTGAAATGTATATAAAGGAAAACATTATAAATGTATATTATTATTTTATCTAATTTACAAATGTATAGAAAATTATAAACGGGTGAAAATACATATTAACACTAAATTAACAGAACTAATTATAAATTACCAGAATTCAACATTCTATATCCAGTTTTTTTTGTTTCAAAAAAGAGGATTACAAATTGGTCAATTAAAATGTGAACGTTGATTTCCCATTAATATTTTGATTACTATTTATTTAATCGAAGGTAATGAATTAAATCATGCCATGAATTGTTTCAAGCGTTGTACTTTATATGTTGATCGGAATTCGAGCACGAAATATTAATAAATAGTTCCGTAAACATACAAAATTATCTCTAGTATATCATATGCATTTTGTGTACAAAAATCATTAATATAATGTTTAAAGTAATGTCGGATCAGTTATACAGTGAAATTATCATTAAAAAAAACATAGGTGAATACAGCCGGTAGTACCCATAGATAAAAAACTGTAGTAACCATAGGTTAATGTTAGCAGAGCAAGTAATGTTTAACAAGATTCGTTTTTGTATAGTTCCTACGTAAAAGACTTGTAATAACTACATTTTAAAATTACTATAGTTACCCTATCAGCAAAGAATGTTATTCAATATTTCTATAGTGTTACTGTAATATTATGCGGACATTCAATATTTCAGTAGCATTATAGAAATATTAAATAATATTCTTTGCAGATAGGGCACTTATATTTGTAGCTGTAGTTACTATATTACACTTGAAATCGACAATCTCCGTAAACTGATTTTTAGTAGAGGGCATACGATGGGAGACGCAGAATCTTTGAGTTAAGCAACAATGGAAGAAGTCAGTAATTCGATGGGTGACCATTACAATTGCAGTTCGAACATTTACCATTGGTAACTATAAGTAGAGTTCCTATTCTTTATATTTAGTACCCTATAAAAGAATCATGTGTTTACTTTATAGTAACAACCAATAATTGCTTGAATGCACCACAGGACTTTTCTTGCAGTTCCCTGTAGTATTTTTCGGTAAAGGGCGTAAACAATTCATAATTTCAAATTTTGAACTTCACATAAATATCCTTTTTACATCAGTCGGTTTATACCTACGAGAATGTGTATACTATTATTCTATACATGTTATCGTACACATTACAAATATGATGATATAGTAGTCGACCCCACTATATCATCTGTCGCTTTACAAGCGACCGGACTTTAAAATTTGGCGCGCAATTGATCCAAATAGAAAGAAATTCGCGCGGCGTTTTACGACGCGGCGGCCAAATAGCATAATGACATGATTGTTATATGCCGTGCGATATCGCCCCTGTTATATTTCAGCCCGCATCGCCCTCGTTCGTTTCCGTGCGCGCCCGCGCTGTTTTCTATATCCCTCGATATCTGAAAAGCCCGCGAACAACCATCGGCGACACCCCCTTCAGCAGCGAGAACACGGTAAATCGAGATGAGCAGTGGGAAATTAGCGGGTGGACAATTTTATTAGACGCACACCGTGTAATGGTGATTTTACGAGCGCTGCTCAATTATCAACGCTTTAAACGTCTTCGGACATGAAAAGGGGCTCGCGCGCCACATTGGCTCTCAATTTTAAATTGCGCCAACTGGATACGCAGTCCTTTCTTTTTGCGCGGAATATTGCGGAATATCAACAGGAGGACGTGATGATTAAATTACGAAATACCATTTCTTGTTTCGCACTTAATTGATCGGTTATTCGGGGATTGGGCTCCGATTGGAATTCTAAATTCTATTTTCGACGACTTGACGTCGTCACCTTATCTTATATTAATCGAATGGTTCGACTGGTTCGACAGATATATCAATAATAATCGTATACCAAATAGGCATTTCATGAACACTGAATCTTCGAATAGTAAAAAAAAAAAGCTCTAAATGATTCTACTTCTTCCTACATTTTATACCAGACTATTTTAGAATGAGATAGGTGCTTTTGCAACGCCTTTTCTCAAAAATAAAAATATATAACAGTTCCCTATCAACTACCCTCTAACTCAAACCCCACAATTTTCCCAAATGCTGGACACCGTACGCACCTAACGATCTCACCCCGACGCATTCCCCCATCGAAAACGGCTCGCTGTCCAAAATCCACTCCTAATCATCGTTCCCTCGCAGATCGATATCCTCGCCCGATGAATCGCCCGACTAACCACGATTTACAACATTTTCGTCAGCCTTACGTTGACACAACTTTCACTCATATTTAATCGATAATTGCGGGGTCAGTGTCAGCAACCGTGCTCCACGAAAACGAATCGCCAAATTGGCTCCCCCACCTCCCTTCCCCACCTCCCCACCGGAATTGAAAAAAAAACGTTTGCGCTCGAACGCCGCGTCAACAATTATCCAGCGATATTACGAATCCCGGGCAATAAATTGCATTCAACATGAATTAAGCCTACAGATATACCCGGGGATTCTGGTGCGCGTATACCTTTTGGCATAGTGACGAGCCGGGAGGGTAGCAGAAATCCCACAACCGCCCGCCGCCCGCTCGTCCCGCCACCCCGCGTTCTGTCATCCAGTTCCAACACGTATGTAGCACAGTTTCAGTGGACTGTATATTTCAGGTCTGCGGCCGTAGTTACAGTATACTGTGCAATATGCACGCTATATAGCGTGGGCCGAGGACGCGGGGCGGCGTGGGGCGAGTGGGGGGCGGCGCTACGAGCATAGTGGACAGCGATGGACTAACTGGAGCTCATGTTACGGCAACGCACTGGGGAAGTTAACGTAACATATATCTACAGAAGTGCAAGTCGTAGCGTCGCGAAGGGGATGGGGCGCGCTGTAGGAGCTTCACTCTAACCAAAATGTTAATTATTTAACTAGCGCGAGGCAAAGCTAACAGCGCGACGTACGAGACGGCGCGTCGCCTTTCGCTGTTTGACGCATTTTATCGTCGACTTTAGTCCTTACGAAGGAAAAATTTGAGGACACTAGGATGGTTCTGAGAGGTTGGTGGTTTTTCGGTGTGGTCGGGAGAGGTAGTTTGGTAGGTGTGAGAAGGGAGGAGTGGAATGATTAAAATGTGGTCATTTCCCACCCAAAACTGGGTTGGCCAGATTATATTTAGGTTTTAAGATGGTTCAACTTCAGCAGTCGGAGATTTTTTAATATAGTAGGAGTATTTGAGAAGGAAATTTATTATTAGTAAGTACCTTAATATAATCCTTCCCAACCTAGGCACGCCCATTTTCCAACGTTTTCCGGAGTTTTCGAGTCGCGAAGGGTGAATCTCCCAAAGACGACGACTGAGTCGCAGCGTCTAATGGAGCTGAGTAACAAGTTCGTTAAAAAGACGAACGGTTTAGTTAGAATTCAAGCCAGTCATTTCCGCTCCATGATGATGTTCGGCCTGGCGAATCCGGGCTGCGCACTCGGGGCAAAAAGCGCGAAAACGGCCCTTTCGAAAACGGGGTCAACCGAGTGACGTTCGCGCGCATTTGCCAAGATTTACGTGCGAGTCGAACTGTGTCTCGCGAACTTTTATCACGTAAACTTTACCGCGCCAGAAAAAAGGGAAACAAGGCGCGCGGCGAAAGACGCAATTCACCCGCCGAGCGCTCCAGATGAGCTTGATTAATACTCCATCGAACGAAACTATGGATGGCCTTATTTATCAGACGTTTAAGCACTATCGATCGGGCGGCCGGAGTCGCCGAAGAAGTCAGCTTCGATTGGACGTCCGAGTCGCAGTTTGCGCCGGAAGCAGCGGAGCAATTTCGCTCCGGCTGCGACGAAAATTGGCGAGCGTCGTTGCGTCTTCGGGTGCTGCCCAATTAGGCCCTCGCTGGCGTTTCGAAAAAACGCGGCGCGCCCCGCGACTCGGCGCATAAATCTGGCAGTTCTTGCGACGTGAGTGAAAAAGTCCGCGATTGACGGAATAAAGTACACCGTCGTTCTGGCAGCGAGGCGCTCGATGCAAGATTAGTCGAAAATAGGAGGACTCCGGGGAACGAGGATTTGTTTCTTGGAGCAGTTTCCGCGCCGTTTACACCCCTTGCTACATCTTTCAGCCGGGTCTTGGCGTATTGCGCACAAGTATGCCTGGCAACTGCGGAGTCGCCACTGCGTCTGGACCCTAACAAGAAACTAACCCTCCTTTCTCCTCGTCTTGACCTCTTCGTGGCGCACCCCCGAGCTGCCTGGGCCACCGTTTCGATCTTTATTCCGCCGCCGCCACCACCGCCGCCGACGACGTGGAGGGCGAACTTTCGGAAAAAGGGACGCGAGGGAGAACGCGACTTAACTCCGAATTGCATAAAGGGGACAAAAGTCCTCGATGCCATTACCCGAGGGTGTCACGACGAAGCAAAGTGCTTTTTGACGCAAAAATAATGTAAAAAACAGCGAAGGGGTTCCACGTCAGTCGGTCACCCGCGAGCATCGCGTGAGCAGCTGTCAACTGTTTGGAAGTATCGGTTTATTTTCGACTTTTCGATATTTTTGGCGAAACTAATTGGTTTTGATGTTCCAATGAGATGACAAAAATGTTTGGAATCTAAAATTTCAGATTTTTCTGAGAAAATCGAATTACCGATGCAATCTAAAAACCGGGAAATTTTCGTCGCATAATTGATCGCATATCCCGAGGTCATTGCTAAATGCAGGGCGATCTTCGGTTTCTTACGCCCCTCATGCATGCAGATACTGTAAAGCATATTCTCTGTTTACGCTTGCCGGCGCTGCCACCCAACGAAACTGGCAAAGTTTAAATCGAGTTTAATGACAGTGCAATACCTTTAAAGTGGATTATCTCCAAAGTAAGGTTATGTCATGAGATCCAGTTCCGTATTCTCCGTGTACTGTATAAAAAAGTTCGCCTTACTAAATCCTCATCCCATAACTTTGCGGTAAACGGAACCGAAAATTAGGGTGCACTTTTCGCGCGGCAACTCGAAACGCCTCATCCCGCTTAAGCACTCCCGACCTCGCCCTACGGTCGAAAAAAACGCCGCCCACCGACGCCCATTTTTTTCGTCTTCCAACTCCGGCTGTTATTGCTCACTGTGAAGTCTTCAAGGTCGAAATCCAATAACCTCTAATAAAAAAGTGACGAGGGTCAACTGGTTGTCGCGACCGAATCCACGACCCCTGGGGGTGGGGGTGCACTGAATAATGTCGTTCTACGCCAACCCTGAGTTCTCTACCTGCTCGCTCTTCGACCCAAGAAAAGCCGCCTCGCCCTACGTCCTACTCTTGGTATGACACGCGGGATCCAAACAAACGCGCGGAAAATTCCACCCAACCCACCTTGGCAACCCTATTAGCGATAAGTGGGCGAGTCACCTGGCGCCTAACGACACAGGTCGGGCAGCGATTTTGGGTGGCCGGGTCGGTCATTAACGCGATCCAAGCGATAAAAACTCGGCGACCCAAATACGAGTCGGCAGCTTGCGGAAATTTATCCGGCTTCAGCTCGAGGAGCCTAAAACGGTGAAAAATGGCGCTATCTCCGCACGTGGGTGCCCGGCAGCTGAGTCGGCCGCCCGGCCATCCCCCGGAGCCTGCCCCGCAGCGCCCTCTCCTTGCCTGATGCCCAACCCCTGGTGCTGTTACCCTTCGTGCTGCGCCGGCTGGCAGGTTTTTTTGCCGCGGGCAATCCGGGGGTGGCGTGGGGCGGCGGCAAAAACCTAACCTAAGAGACTCGAGACGCGCGGCAAAGGCCAGAGAGGAACAAGGGTGGGAGGGTGGCGCGGGCGGGCGAACTTCGCTCTGGATCTGCCGAGGGACCTTGCAAGGTATAAAAGAGGGCGAGCGCCCGCCTGCTTCAACCTCCGACTTTGTCATCCAGCGCGCGCCCCTCGGCCCGCCTTCCACCTCGGTCGATCTAACACAGGAAGCGACCTACAGCTAAGGCACATCCACCCCGTACTGTACGCTTGGACCATATATTACGTTGTATTAGATCCGTTAACGTACTCGTGCCATATCCGGGGATTGCCTCGCCCGCCACTCGGGCTCTATCTAGTCTATTACCGAGCGCACCTTGCGATAAGTTTTTCGCTGCGAAATTTGTTGAGGGTAATGGAGTGGCACCGGGAAATTCGGCCGGAGGATTTGTTTGGCTCGGACAATCAAAGGGTTCGATTGTTTAATAAGTGGCGGCTTTTATGGCAGTAAGATTAATGGTACGGCGGGGTAGGGGCACGGGCTCGATCGATAAGTAAGGTGCTCGGATTTCCGACTTGGCATTGGGGAATTTTGTAATGTGCAGTAAGATTTGATTACGACCGGGCAGGGACATCTTAAGGGTTCGAGAGACTTTTTTTCCGGTTTACGTGACGCGTGCATTCCTCCGGCGAGACTTGGAACTGTTCGAATTTGCCTGGGGAATTAAATCAGTATTAACGAAAATTAAATCCTTGGACGAAAGGATCTGGAAATGTCGAAATGCAATAAGACGAGTTTGAATGTCTTTTCAATTTGTGATGTCAACTTGTCGAAATTCCTTTTATTAAGTCAATTTTCAGTCACCTTTTGTCGCAAGCACTGGCTTTTTCAGTGACGCTGCTACGGCAAAGTTTATTTTTTCCAGTGGAGAAATGAAATAGGACATTTCAGTTGAGGGTACTTATACATCAACAAAAAGACGATGAAATTAGATATTACGAGTCTCAGGCGATTCAACATAACGTCGTGAAACACGAATTGGAAAACTTGATTTTAGAAAAGTGGCGAACCTCTTTCACTAAGAGTCTCAACCTTCATAAACTGTAATATCTCATACTTTTTCTCATTTCTCGAATCACTAATTATTTGTCTGCCTCAAAACAACCGCGACAACAATGTGAATCAATCCACAAACACCCCCGCGGCGCGATCGCCTGCGAACTTTGCAACTGGCATTTGAGCAGGCATCTTTGCCGCCTCGTAGAGACGAAAAGATAATATAAAACCCGTCGAATTCGCTCGAGCGATCCCCTTCACCCGACTTTCCCTTTCATCCGCCTGACAAGGTGCACTTTTATTACCCACTGTATCAACTTTCGTTGACAAGTTCCGCGGTTACAATGGAACCTGTTATCCGATTGAACATAACTGCGCAGAAATTTCAGTGACGTTTCCCCGGTATCGATTTTCGTAGCGTTTCTGGCGAGGCGCGGGACTGAAATGAAAGGGACTTCGTCTGCAGGGTACAGTAGTTTTCGCGGTATATACGTCATCGCTCCGGAATTGCTCGAAATCTACACCAAGAACACGCAGCCCTGCTTGAGAACTTCGCCGCGCCACTTTCCGCTACTCTATTGTGATTTATGCGCGAGATGAGGGAGGCTACGTGTCGTCACGGTGTACGTGTACGGACCAACGCATACAGCGGCGCACCAACACCAAAGCGGGCGTAGGTTTAAGCGGAGATCCCCCGGCGCCGTGCCGGGAGATGCCCGCGATCGTCCTCAATGAGATTACAAAGGATCGGCACGACTACGGTCCATACCAAACAGGACGTGAAACGTTTCGAAACAGCCGTCGGGAGCCGGGTCCGTCGCCGTTCAGATGGACCAGAAGGCTCTTTGTGTCGGCCAAAGGGAGATCCGAGATTCGATTTCGCGGCGGGGCTGACTTTAGATGCGCGATAATGACGGCACTTGCGTATTGTCGCGCTAATTAAATTGTTCGCGCCAGGACGTAAAAAGTCGCGAAAACATTTGCACGCATTCGTGTTCCAGGACTTTGATCGCAGAGATCCAGTGGTGGGCGATAAAATCGCTCGTTTAAAGTTTGCGATTCGGAATTTGTTTATTCGAACGAGCCAGCTGGAAATCGAATTAGGGTTTGGCTGGCGAGACGAGCGCGGCATTGTGCGAAGTCGAGTCTGACGGGATTGTATTCTGCGGTGCCGCGGCTCTGGCGACTTTTCCGACCGGGCAAAGCCGGGTTTTCAGCTTGGAAACGATGAGCCGCGTTTTGTGGATTAATTAGTGCCGATGACGTCGACCCCGGCTTGTAACCAGAAGCAGGATCGGGATGTGTCAAATTCGAGCCATCAACGCACCCTGCTCGCGCTAATTAACATAGCGACCGCAGAATTAACATCGTAACAGTCAATTATGGGGCTAATTTGGTTTTTCCGTCTAGCATTTATCGGGGTTAATGGAGGAGAAAACGGGTTTGATCAGAGAAGGTTTTAGGAAGGTTAGAGGGTCAGCTCCATGTCGCCGTTTTTAGTTGCAAATTTGCTAATGGCCTAATGACCTGGAGGAGATTCCACTATTATTTTTGCCTTGCTAAATATCCTAAGCTTCACTCTCCTAAAACTACGTGATACGATAGCCAACTCACCATTTAGATCGTACTAAATTTACCATTTAAATACCCTACCCTAGTAATCTGAATGGTAATCTTCGTCATCCAAACGGAAGCGCTATCTACACCTAGATGCCTATTATCTAGTTCTCCCCAAAATACACTACTCCTGTATTCTACCAAGGAATTGGCATAGCAGATTTCCAACAAGGACAGACCTCACTCCAATCATGCATCGACCAGGTGTTCCACCACCAAACTTGGACATCTCCCACCCACCTCTGCTCCTAATCACCCCTCATCAAGTTCCCAACCCTCTTCATTCCCCAACTTTCTAATCAACCTCCGAATAAAATAACCGAACCCTCCCCACCGAAAGTATGCTTAGTCCAACGTAACGCCACAAATTGGAAAAAGTCATCCACGTCCTCAAGGCCTAGTCCTCCCCTCGTTTCCTCATCCTCACCATCGCCTTGTCCCTCTCGCGAGTCGACATCCGCGAGACATCTCCCCCCGGTAATTGAATCAGCGTGTTTTAATTCGCCCCTTCGCCGATAATTGAAAGCGAGGACAATCCCTGCGCAAGGTGGTCGCGGTGTCCGGCGGCGCTCGGATCGCGAATGATTACAAGATACCATCAGGGCCGTGGAATAAGTCTGCGCTCGTTGGCTCGGAACGACGAAAGGACGACAGCGAAAGAAGAGCAAAGTAAAGGGGCAGATATAGGTACGGTGCAGCGCCTCGTGCAGAAATTAATATCGCCCTGTGGCGCCAGTCGCGCACGTACACACACCCACACTGGCGGCGAGGGACACTCGGGAAAAGCGGCTACGTCGAGAGAAAGCGCTTCTCGGACACGTTCCTCATTCCCGTGTTCTTCTACCTACGGTTGTGCACCCGAGCGGCCGCCCCCAGCGCCCCGGCCTCTCCGCAGCACCACGATTCAACCCCAAAAGGCTCTCCGGACCAGGCGCGCGCGAGGGAGACGGCGAACCGGGGCAAAAGGGAAGTTGGGTTTCATCTCGAGGGGTCGACCGAATGAGAACGCCAGCGAGAGAAGCGGTGTAAGGGAGATGGCGCGACGCGCTAGACAGAGACGGGGCGCGCAGAGAGGCTTCGTAATATAGGATGGCCTGTGCGCTGAAACGGGTCTCAGCCACCCCCTCGTTTTACCATACACACGAGCGGCCGCGGCGTTCGTGTACGCGCACAGATACCGCCGCTAAAGACACGCTCGTTCACACGGACGCAGACACGCTTGCGTGTTTTTGTTCGCAAGCCAATACCCCGGCGACGACGACGACGACGTAGACGCCAACGTCGCCGGCGACCCTTTTACCGGAAGATACGGTTTTGCCGAGCAGCCGGGGCATTTTTTATACTCTTATCTGGGATAACCCACGGGGACCGGCAAAGCGAGGGCTTTCTCGGCCGACGCGCGCTTTCAAAGATTCGGGGCACTCGGATCATTCATACGGGGTTTTGTCTCGCGCGCGCCAAAGTGCGAGGGATTTTTGATCTGGGCACGAGGGATTTGTCGGGACGGATTACCTGGTGGGAGCGTTTCAAAGGTGGGAGTGGGATGGCGGTTTTGGGGAGGACGTTTTTCAAATTAGGTTGCATGGGTGCATCGATTTCTGTCAGGTGTCGAGGTGGATCAGCGCTCGAATTGTTGCGGGATTTGCTTTGTTTAACGAGGTGTAGGGCTGCAAAAGGATGGAGGAGTTTTGTTGAGTGGGTTCGAGTGACTTTATTTCAGTAAGTCGCTTGCAGCAAGCAATTGTTTAGGACTGATTTCAGAATTAAAATGTATTTATTTAAAAATGCAGTTAAAATATCGAGAATTACATTCTAGAAAGTACTATTATAATTCTGATTTATAGTCAAGGTGGACACATATCACCATACCAAGAAAAAAGCTGTGACCTTTACTAGAAAATTTAGTATACAGGAATTACCTAAAAATACTATTCTCGTTAGACGTAACGTTTTTATACCAAAAGTCTAGTACTATTACGAAATTCTATTATTGATTACACTAACATGTTTAGGGTTCCAGAAAAATGTTTATCAGAAAAATTATTCTCCGCACATTATATATAATAATGTCATCAAGTAATTCCATCACATTTCTGGTTTTATGGAAATTCCAGTTACGACACAACTGTGATTTGGAGACATTTAGTATATCCTATTGATTATTGAACTTCAAGTTAAAGTGAGTGAATTTTATTGATTGAAGTTAATTTTAATGAATGTTACAGTTAACTAGATTTGTCCGGTAGTGACTTAACTAGTTTTTCCTAAAAACCATCGATTTATGATTCCCATTATAATTTTGTGTTTCATTAAATCATTAAATATATGATAATTTTTATAACTATTTATACTAAGTAAGTACAATATCACCTTCGTTAGACTGACCCGATTTTTCAAACCTGAACCACCATCTGGCTGTGAATCGATTACCCCGAACGGCCCGAAAACTGTAATTATTCCTCCTCCGTGAAAGGCTCGCGCCACTGCGGCGTGCGGGAGTCATGCGAAGGGAAATCCGCAGCCCGAAGTGCCACGAAATAATGATTTCGTCAATCCTACAGTGACACGCGAAATCGAACGGCCGATCGGTTTTTCCGCGCGCGCTTTTTGCATCAACGAAGCGTTATTCAGTCACCTTGAGGCGTTCGCCGCGTAAAAACGAGAACGCGATTTGAATTGCTGATCGATGGTCGCGTCGGCCGATCGATCCTCGCGGCGATCGCCGAAAACCCGGCGACACATTTGCCCGGTGAAACGTCGCCCTCGAATCCCCAGGAAAACCTCCCCGCAACGTTTTTAATAATGTGCGGCACGAATCCCCCGCGAATTTCGAATATCGAGGAACCGATCGCGCAAAAACGGGTTGCCCGTTGGGTCGCGGGGAAAGCCGCAAATAACCGTTCGCACGCGAGCGAACGTTTTTTCCGGCGCTCGCGTGACGTTTATCGGCGGAAATTGTGTGTTGCGCGGCGTACGAAAAAGCGCCGGCCCGTAATTAAAATGTGCTTTTTCGCCGTGCGCTCGTTAATACGCGCAAAAAGCGCCAAGACGGCCGCGGCTTTTTCGGTTATCTGCGCCTCTTTATCGTTCACGAATATCCGGTTCATCCCACCGCGTTGCCACGTGTCGCGCTCTCTGTCTATTTATCCGACGCCATTTCAAAGGGGTTACCTAGCGTAGGACAATGGATGCCGGCCAGATACGTGGACTATCCCGGAATATTCCGCGCCGCTATCTGCCCCGTGCCAGTAGCATCGCTCGGGCCGGAAGTGGGCGTGAAAGGTGCTTGTATAGTTATCTTCGAGTCCGCTGTAGGAAGTCTGGCTCAAAAGTGCACGTGGGCGGCTACGCGTGTGGCAGCGCATTGTCGCCTTCGCGCGAGTCACCTTTCCCGAATGCCATTTCTTTCCTCAATTTTTCGGCCGAATGCAAACCAGGCGAATGGAGAACGAAAATTTGCGAAAAATCGGATACGAAGGCGGAAAGACAGAGCCGGGCCGATTTATGACAATTAAACTCGTATCAGCTCAGGGTTCGTTAAGTTGGAATTACGATCCCGGAGCGGATACCGAGCCGAAGTCGATTTTCCAGGCTGATCTCTCCTTCTCATTTCCATCCGGTCCGGTTTCTGACAATCTAATCTTTATCGCACTCGTAAAGAAGGAAAAAGGAGGAGGGGGTGCGGCGTCGAAATTTCAGGTTCTCATATCGCGCGCGCCGACGGGAAAATTAACGACGAAAATCGCGGCGGAGCGCGCGCGCCCATTAAAATCCGGTTTAAATCCGTACACGTGAAGTATTTTAAGTGTCCGATAGAGCGCCTGGGTGCGTTTCCTACTTCGTCACTGTTTATATACATAATCAGCCGACCTTATGTGTCAGGGCGTAGGTAGTCGGTTCGGTCTATCTACATATGTATTCCAGACACCCCGGGCGAAGAACGGCTGCGACGCTTCGGAAGAATGGCGAGCAAAGGTGCAACAACAGGATGTATAAATTGTTGAGTCTATTTTGAGATTTTAGGACCAGTTTATGCTTCCATTAGGCGCCCCGAGTCGGAACGCTAAGCGGGGCTGCCGGTCCTCGACTCCGCGCGTGTTTTTGTGACTTTCGTGTAAACGCCCGGCGCATAAATTGTTGCGGTAGCGCCGCACGGATTTTCGGGTCTCGGGTATCAGACGTATTATCCCTTCCGTTTGTTTCGACGAAATGAACTTTCCAGCGCTGCATGCGCGACCGAATTACACGTGCCGGGTCGCAGGTCGCCCGAGAAAAACGCGACGTTTTTGTCTGTCGTTCCTGGCACTTGGCACTTTTTGCCACTACTTTTCGTCGGTGTCCATTTTTGGGAACAACGTTTTTACCTCTAGTTAGAAACTAGTGAACATTTGTGTACAGGCGAAAAAAGAGTTGGATGTGAAAGTCTCATTCGGTGTGAGATAAGCAAAGTGCTTATCTATGAGAGATTAGAGCAATGGTAAATCGAAACTCAGACGTCACTCCGGAACTGTATAAATTCCACTCATAGCATAAAAATACATAATCTCGCTACTAATTCGAATATAGCTAATCCACCTAATTTCATTTCCGTAACGAATTCGAAAACTCTTCGCCCGGGTTCTCATCATCGATCAGATTAACATAAACAAATAGCTCCACCCACAAATGAGTCTAATCGCCCTTCCGTCCGCCTTATTCCGAAAATAATATTGCCGTGGTCCCCCGTGCCGAAAGCAGTCGCAATTTCTTTGTTCCTCCACCTCGGCGTTAATTGCGCGACGCTCGTCCGCAAAGCCGTGTGCGAATTTCCACTTTACATTCCCCTCTCAGGCGACCCTTGGCCTTAACTGTACACATGTATTCGATGGGCCGATACGGTCCGCGCTCAGAATTGCAGGAGTCATCGTCCTACACGGTTACGCGTTTACCCGATAATTATTCCTCACCGAATGCCCGTGTACGCGCCTGACCTAGCCTCGGATTAGGGCCGTAACCGGAGACCCCGCTCGCGTCGATTCGGTATCAAAAATAGCGGCCGCCCGGTCGATTGTCCCGCGCGACGGACAGGCGCACCGACCGGATGACTTTATTAATATTTCAGGCGGGCGTTTTGTTCGTCGGCGCCTGGAATGCCGAACATGTGGGTGTCGAAAGAGGCCACGTGTGTCCGCGGCTGGAGCCGAGCGGCTAAGGTAGTCGCGGTTATTTTGGTGATTGGTTTTACGGCGTTGGCAGCGACGCGTGACCCGGTCCCCGGCTGGGGAGCCGCGGTTCGCAGCACCCACGTTCGTTCTATGTAAAACCGAGGGTCCGCTTCGACAACCGGAATATTCGCCGCGCTGTTTCACCGGTTTGAAAAAGAGGTTGAAAATACATCAGAACTATCTTCAATCAAGATGTATTTAACTGAAACATGACGATGTCATTGGATATATAGAGGATAGAAGACAGATTTTAATTTGTGTCTTCTATCCTCTACTAAAAGAGTCACCTAGGTAAAAAAGTATATCTGGCAGACATTTATATATACAAGAGTACCGCATTTATATGCGGTACTCTTGTAGAAATTAGTAGTATTCTCTTAGAAATTAGTATAACTCTTGTAGTATTCGGTTGGCTAATGTTTTCGGGTCTTTTCACACTTGTTCGGACCATTTCAGACTTTTTCAGACTTTTTTTTACAGAATTTCAGATTTAAACTACGAGTCCGTAATTCTCAGGAAAACTCTTAAACTGTCTGAAAAATTCTGGCATTCTCTGAAAAAGTATTAAATTCTCTGATAAAAATGATATCCCTGTTTAAAAAAAACCACCATAGGGACTCGAACCCACGTCCTATAACGTAGAAGTCTGGAAGGATAACCAATCGGCCAATGTAGTGATAGCTACAAGACTGATAACTACAAGATGATATCTACAAGAATTTAAATCTAAAACTCTCTGAAAAAGTATAAAAAAGACTGAAATGGTCCGAACAAGTGCGAAGGAACTCGAAAATATTTGCCTTTCGAATGATGCAGGTCAGGCGTTTTCAGACATTTTTAGACAATTTCAGACTTTATTTATCTAGGTTTGGCACATATACTTATAAGTCTGAAAAATTCTGAATATGTCCGAATTGGAGTCAAAATTTGGACCTTTCAGACTTTTTTCAGAGTTTTTCAGACATTTACAGACTTTTTATTTCTAAGAGAGTATTTCAGGCATTTTAACATATATAAAATATTCATCCTGGGATGTACGTTTTAACTACCATATATGCCACATATATCTGCGCCCTACATGGACATTTTTACCTCAGATTGAGTGGCTTTTTTATGCGATGTACGATAATAATTACAGGAAGAAGGGCAGATTGATCTGAAGGTTTTTTAGATTGATGTTCTGAAAAAAGTTGTTGAGATGGATGGTAATGGTCGCGATTGACGAAAGATAATGGGTAAATGATTTGTCGTTGCGATTGATTTATCGGTCCGGCAGCAACTGGTTTACGTTTATTTTTTACGCTTTAAAACGAACTTTTGCGAGGTTGAGCGATAAAATTAAAATGTGAATGCAGCATACATTGAATATGTATTTTTACGTCACGCGTCATTTCGACGACTCAAATTTTCGCATTACGATTTTGGATGAGGACACACGCCGAAGCTCAATTCTCGCCAGGCTGCGCGAAAAATATCGGCGAAAAGTTTGAAATGCGATTCCATGGAAAACAGATTCGGAAATACGTTATGTATTGAGCGAAAACAGAGTGAAAATAACGTTTTTCGGTCATTACTTTACACGTTGTGGTACTCGACTAATTCAGACAAATATGTCACTATTATTATTTTTATCGGGATTATCTGTGTGCATCTCTTAGTCCCTGCGGCTCGGAAAAACGGACTTTCCACCTTATCCGCTGAAATGTCAAAAATTCTCCAAATAGTAATTGCAAAACACGCCATCGATTTCCCTATCAAATCTGATCGCCCACCTCATCACGGATGTTCGCATTGCTGTTATGAACTCCAACATCAGCCAGTACAGTTTATTTCTATTAAATTGCATTTTCCTATCATAATGTTATCCACCCATATCTGCACACGTCCTTCTATCATCAGATAAACTCTAAATTAAGTCCTCCCAAAACTACTGTATCCATTCGCAGTTATTTCCCCATAATCAACAACCCCATTCTGTATTTGGATTTAAAAAAATAAGAAAACCCACCCCTGTTACCTCCTATCTATGAAATGTATACAGAGAATATATGTAAACTAATCTAAATCTAATTAGTAATTAGAACTGCTCAATTTTGTACAACTTAAACGCCTCAATTTTCCTTTCTACATCAATATTTATAAAACCTCATATCTTGCAAATCATAAATACTCTCAACATATCTCAAACATATATTACCTATATCACGTTATCACTCAACGATTATATGGCGCATATAACCGATACAAATCATCTACATCCGAGATATAAGCCACACATCTGTTTATGTATCTGACATGGATTTTTCTTGAAACCCCACCAAGTCCTCGACCAAGACATAAATCCCTACCCATCGCCCACCAGCAATCATCAGAATCCCAATCGAGAAATTGCCTCCACCCCCGGACAATGGCGACCGGCAATCGGATCAGCTTGATTAGCGGGAGCCGTGGAAAAAGCGCGTAACGCCATCGCGGCTTTCCATCTTTTCGTTCGTGTCGTTCCTTTTTCGAGGGCGATCGCCTCGGCGTGCGCGTTTATCGCGGAAACGCCGCCGCGTCGTCGCTTTGTGCGCTCCGCTCCGGCGGAGGGACACGGTACACGGTAGAGTCGTGTTACCCACACGATAGCTCGCGTGCTCGCGTGTACGTGCGGCACCGCGGCGGACGTGTGTTCGGGCCGGGTACCACCCACTTGAAACCCACTCAGCGCCAGGTTCGGCTCCGGCTCCCCTTTGCCAACGGCACATGAAAGCCGCATCTCTGTATGCGCATCGGCTGTACGTCACCCACACACCCGCAGCCGAGCACTGACAGAACAGCGAATAACGCGTCTAGTATCCGTATCCTACGAGCAGACATTTGCACTGGGATACAATTCGTTGCATCCATAACGTCACACGGCGCCGGTCGATGAAGCTAATATTCTGTCACAGATGTACAATGACGTCATATCTGGCGCTTGTTTTTGCCCCCGCGAATCATTTTTGACTGCAGCGCGGACGGGCGCCAGCCACACTCCTTTTTTCAAAGGCGTCTCGCTTTTTTGCCTGGCATCGCTCGCTTTTCAACGGCGCTTGGGGGATCGCGATTAGAACGCCGGACGGACCATCGGAAAAGTGGTTCCTGGCGATCGACGGGTGAGGCTTTTTTGGGACTTCTCGGGGAAGTACCCAGGCAGAAATTGTCGTCGTTTTAACGACGGTACAGTCGTTTCGACGTTGGAAAGTCTGTGAATCACTGACGTTCTTCAGAAGGCGTTATAACAACGTTGGCTGCCAACTTTATATTTACGTCGGAATCCGACATGAGTTATCGACGTTGATCCGACGTTGTCAAACGACTTTCGTACGACGGTTCTACTTGAGGAATCAAATGACGTAATTACGGCGTTGTCAGATGACGTAGTTCCGACGTAGTCAAACAATGTTGTTACGACGTCGTCAAACGACGTTATTACAACGTCGTCAAACGACGTAGTCAAACGACGTTGTAACAAGGTCATTATGACGTCGTCAAGCATTTTTATTACGCGAAAAATT
>JABFPB010002345.1:0-20461 GCA_022817645.1 Ceratoteleas bidentatus
ACTGGAACTTGAAGCGGCCCTCCTTGTCGAAGATCTGGATGCGGTGGTTGTTGGTGTCGGCGACGATGATGTCGTTCTGCGCGTTGACCGCTACCCCGGAGGGCTCGGTGAACTGGCCCTCCATGACGCCGAACTCGCCGAACTTGCAGTGGTAGATCATCTTCTGGCGCTTGATCTGCGACTTGGGCGGGAAGATGGCGGTGCCGGACATGAGCTTGGACGTGAGGTCGAGCACGGAGTCGCCGGGGGTGGGGTTGCCGGCGGAGACGCTGGGCATCGCGAAGTGGTCGTTGCTGGCGACGGAGACGGGGTAGGTGTCGCTGCCGCCGTTGCTCCACTTCTCGTACGGGTTGAGGCCGTTGATGTCGGAGATGCTCGTCTGGGAGAAGGGGCCGAGGCTGTTGGCGGAGCTGAAGCGTTTGGAGATGACGCTGTTGGTCTCGAAGGGCGAGGGCGCGGTGGACGACATGCACGAGGAGACGGAAGACACGAGGCCGTTGCTGTAGGGCCGCTCGAGGAGCAGGCCTCCGAGGGAGCCGGCGGGCGCCGTGCCGGAGCTGTTGATCGAGTTGTTGCTCGCGGCGGAGCCGGCGCCGTTCGAGAGGGCGGTCGGCCGGGCGATGGGCGGCTGCTTGCTGGGCCCGGCGCTGCCGTCGTTGTTGCTGCGCACGTAGCCGAAGGTGTTGCGCACGCCGACCTGGATGGCCTGGTAGTTGCTCACGAACTCGAGGTCGCCGGCCTGGCTGTTGAGGTCGGGCGAGTAGCCGAGGAGGCTCTGGATTTTGCCGTCGAGGACCTTCTTCACGAGCAGCACCTCGGTCACGGTGGTGAACTTGGTGAGCCGCTCGACGCACTCGCACGTCTGCTGGATCTTGTCGGCCATCTCGCTGGCCTTCTGCGTGTTCATGCTGATGGACAGCTGCTTCGCCGAGAAGACGGACTCGAGCTCCTTAAGCAGCTCCTGCTTGCGCTCCTCGATCATCGAGCGGTAGAACTGGAAGGTGTCGTTGATCTCGTTCTGGGCCTTGTGGTACTGCACCTGGAGCCGCGCGACCCCGTGGTCCGAGGCCTTGAGTGCGTTCCGGATGTCGTTCGCCTTGGCGCGGCACTCGGCGATCGCGCGGGTCACGTTCTCGAGCTGCTGGGGCCCGACCTCGGAGATGTGCGCGCAGTCGTGCAGCGGCGCCGGGTGCACGCTGAGCGAGCACTCCTTGCAGATGGGCGTCGCGCAGCTGCGGCAGTAGTACTTGAGCAGTTCGGTCTTGTGCCGGGGACAGAAGAGGTTCTTCTCGCCGTTGTCGTTGCTGCCGTTGATGATGAGTCCGGGGCCGCTCTGTTTACCGCTGGACTCGTTGGTGCCGTTCGCGCCCGAGCCGGTGCCGTTGCTCGCGAGCGACTCGAGCTTCGCGTCCCCGAGGTTGTGCACGCGGTGGCCCTCGAAGCAGTGCATGAACTGGTGCGCCATCACGCAGTTCGGACAGAGGAACGTCTGGCAGTCGAAGCAGCGCGCGACCGCGTCCGAGTCGGTCGACTTGCAGCCGGTGCAGCGGAGCCCGTTAGTGCTGGAGCCGCCGGAGCCCCCTAGTCGGCAGCGTGGACAGGGCGCGTCGCCGGGTTTCGCGCTGTCGAGGCAAAGGTCGCAGCTGTCTACGTCGCAGATCGCCGAGTCGCTGGCCGGGGGTGAACTGCCGCTCACTGTTAGCGGAGACAGGGAGGACAATGAGCCGAGGGAATTCGCGCGCGATTCCAATGACGGTGTCGGGGAGGCCATCTTCATTCAACCGGCATCCCTGAAAATAGACGGAACTCTGTTAATTTTTTCATCGGCTTAAGGAAAATGGGGATTGTCGATGGATCGATTTTTGAAGCGGATTTATAGTTTCGTGAAAGTAAAGTTACACGGAGAAAAATTTACTTGCTTCATTTACTATAGTCGAATAGTAAACAGATTGAGGTTAATTGGACCATGTTTTGCGTATACATTTACCACAGTTGTGGTAGGATTCACCACAATTGTGGTAAATTTTACTACATGCATAGCTGTCCACTATGTTACCATCGATTGTGGTAATGGTTACCACAATTGTGGCTGTCTTCGCGAATTATTTTTCTCCGTGTATGTGTCGTGCGAGACGAGAACCAATTCAAATTCAGATTTGGTAAAATGGGAGCTTTCTTTGGGTTCAGAAAACTAATGGAAATTAAAATGTGGTTAATGATAATACTAATCAAATAATTCGGTTAATTCATCGAACTTTTGGCAGATTTAACGAGGATCTTTTATTAGATCAACCAAAATGTTTCGGCAGTGCTGTAATAATTAATCAGTGTGGAGTATTAGACATCTTAAATGCATGAATAATGAATCGATTTCTGGTTGAAGATAGACTAAGTCGTTGGATAAAAGGCATTATTAATCAACTAAGATTTTTCTTTATATGACAAAACTACGTACAATAATTAATGATTTTTAACACTTAAATTCATATTTAAAGTTTCGAACTAAAATTACTAAAAAACGTCAGTTTACTGTTTTAACGTTTCGCTCACAGACTTGTTAATTAATTACTGCTGGATAATTATTAATCATTTGTAGCAAAGTTGTGTCTAATTTGTTGAACAACTAACAAATTATATAAACGAACGTTACGATTCAAACGAAATGAAGTTTGTAGTTTAAACTGATTTACACTGAGTTTAATATGTATATACAAAATTATAACAGATACATTCTCGGACTCTAAAACAGCAAACTCAATAAAAAATGCATTGTCCTGTGTAAAAAGATTTGCTTTTCATATACAAAAACAAACGTTCATAACGTGATTGTCATCTAAAACGATGAATAGTTTGAAAATCCTTCTAGTTGACTTTGTCAGCAAAATCAATATTTCCGATTCCACTGCGGTATTATTTGCTCAAAATCAAGCATTTTTATTTGGCCCCAAATATCATACTTTCTCCAATAAACCCCTCGTCCGTTGACTATATTTCGCGTCGATAAAATGAGCAGAAACCTGCATAGAAAAACACTAGACTGGCAAATCGTGTTACCATTCTTTTCCCATACCAAGAACCAGGCAATAGTATGGCATCGGGATAGCAACAAGATGGCAAAAGGATGGCAACAGCATGGCTCGCGATCAGTTGCCATATTACGTCATACCGTTGCCAGCTTTTCTCTTTCGCTAGTTAAAATACTATTCTCCAATTCCCTAATTCGTCTACTAACTAACAAGATCGAAAAAAGACTTTCATTCTGATTAAATCCGCCCGATTAATCAGCCTCGAAAAGAGCTTTCAAAAACTGGTCTTGTTCGTCGAAAAAGCGGCAATTTGCCGAGTCGCGCTTAATTGAAAAGTCTCGTTAAGACGGCCATTTATTCAAAATGCGCGTTAACGGGAATGCAAACTGTGCGCAAACATCTTTCAGCCGGCGTTTCAACTTCATTTGCGCGACGCGAGATTGTTCGAACGGGCGGCGCCGCGGGAAATGTATTAACATCGCAATTAACCCGAAGATGAGCAATCTCTGAGGTCGCGCCGACGAAATGCACTGGCCGCGCGAAATTCGACTCAATCCGCGCGAGCGCAACTTTTAATTTGCCGCGCGACTGACGTGTTGTTCGGAATGCGCTGTTACGCCTCGGCGAAAAGTTCGAATTAATCAAGTTCCGCGCGCGAACCGAGTACACAAAAGCCGCTCGCTGGCTGTAACGGGTAATTAGGGAAGAATGCTTCGGTGACAGCGCGGAGTAACTTTGCCAAGGTGATATGACTGGCGCGTCCTTGTCGGGGAGTCTTGCCCGGGATCCTGACACATAAACGGAAACCCGTCAAACGTCCAACCGGAAAGCCGCGTTTTCTCGCGAACGGAAATTAAACGCTCTGCAAGGGACTGCGAAACATGCGACATCTCGATGTAATTGCGAGAGAATGCCGGAGAGCGTGTGTCGCGACTTTGTTGGAGCGAGTTTTCAACATAGAGGGTTTTTTTGTAGAGAATTGTAGTGGAGAAAAAGAACATTGAAAAACACATTGAAAAACTGTATATAAGAGAGATTCATGTGAGGTATGAAGATATCTAAGGTAAAAAATTATTTCTGAGCCATATAAAGAAAGAGATATATATAGGCCATTTAAAGCATTTTATTTACAATAAATGCTGCAAATGTGCGCCATATTTGGAATATGTAGTATTTATATAAATAATCACAAACATAATTTGTTTCTTCTCTACTTCGACTGAGATGATTATTATTAACTGATTTTAATTTAAACAATTGCAATTATTTTTACAACTTTCAATTTACTGTTTATCTTCCTTACTTTTTGTAACGAACTTTCTTTTATTTCATCACATATATACGAAATTGCCTCAAGCGAAAGTGACAATTCGTTGGGGTTGCAAGACATTTTTATTTCGAGGTGTTCACGTAGGAGTCACTTGTCACTTGTACGAAATTGTTTTTCAAGTTATTTCGAGTACATTTTTTCAACGGACTTTCAAGTCCAATCTCCGTGTCGAAAACTGTTACCTTACTACAAAATCTTGACATCTCTATTGAAAGAAAATTGTACGGCAAATGTTGACATAAAGGAGTCTTTTACAAAACGCGACAGCCGAATAAAACGCTGTACAGCGTTAAAAATATCTAATCGAGCTTGATCGAAACTTTTACGCGTCAAACTCGGGAGATTTCCGAGTAAAGAGCCAGTCGAAAAAATGGCGGCGTCCGGGGCATTAAAAGGGCTGATTACCGTGTGGTTTATGGGCTCCTTTTTTAGCGCGGCAATAACGTCCAGCGAGAAAATAAGTCACGTGACTGTTTCGAGACGCGTGTGAAACGAGCGGCTCGCATCCTTCTCGTGCCGAAGAGCCTTTAATTAAATAGCCCCAGCGCAGCCGAGTCAGCGTTCAGGCAAGCCAAGGTCACAAGTGCAAAGGTTATCGCACCTCGCGCATATTTTTTCGGCGCTCCTTTTTTCCCGCCCGGGCGGCTGCATTCATTCTTAACTCCCCTTCTTACTTGTTTCACACTTGAAACACGTGTGACAAGAACCATAAAATGCCAAGAATGTTTCCCAAATTACTTCTCTTATTCGCAACGAGCACTTTTTCGCGTTATCCCGAAAAAGTCATCTCTTTTTTGACGTCCAGCCCAGAGTGCCGTTGCATTTATTAAACTCGTTTTGCATCGCAACAATTCACGACGCAATTACGATCTAAATCTCAATTGTACGATTTCCCGCTCGTCACGCTGAAAGTGCATCGGAGCATCGGGGATTCGCGATTGTTTGTCCTCAATTCTCAAACTTCGTTATAAAATGTCACCGGATTATAATACACAGGCATAAAAGGAATTGGCCCATTTACAACTGTAATTGCATTACCGCGTGACGTACTAAAGACTAAATCAATTACCCCGCAGCTAATCTGACAGACTAATTGCACAGCCTACTACTTAACTCGGCGAACAAACGGGTCGCGGACAAAAATCCGGCCGCTGTTGTTGTTGTGACGCGCGCGACCTCTGGCCATTAATCAAGCGGGTCGCCGGTTTATTGGCCGCGCGGCGAATTCACTGCGCGAGAGTCAATTAAGCGTCACGCGAAAGTGTCGCGGGAGGTGGGGGGACGCGCGTCTTTCGCGGACAAGTCCCGCTAAGTCCGGACAAGTCCGCCGATAATCTCGGCCGGGCGTCGCGCGCGGAAACTTTTTTAACGAGTCCGACAAATCTCCGACGATCGAGTTGGTTTCCCAACTTCGCGGTGTCCCGCTTAACTGAGACATTTGTTCGGACAAAGTGCCTTTTCGAATTCAATTCCCGCGACTAACTCCGCCGCGTTGGGAGAGCCAGTCGCGGAAAAGATAATTGCTTATCATTCCGACGCGGATTTGAATATCAATTCAAATGTTCAATGTGAAAAGTAATTCGTAAAAGGTACTGGAAATAAGATGTATTTTCAACGAAATATCTTGTAAAGCGTAAAGAATTTTTCGGAACTTTTAGAGGTTAGTTTCCTGAATTTTTAAGTGTTTTATGAAGTTGAAACGGGCAGACTGGAGTCTAACAGAGTTTAGAAAAAGAATTTGCGATTGTACCGTGATTAGTTTTTGTCGTTAATTGTTTATTGTTTTTACCGAAAAAAATATATATTAGTAAGTCGGTACTAATATATATTTTTATATATTATATTTATTATATTATAGTTTTCAGCTTCATAATATTTTTTTGGTGCTATCTTTTCAAGAGATGTTTTGACGATTTGAAAAAAGTCATAAATGGCGAAGAAATGAGTAGGTGAAATTCGCGTGAGTGTCAATGGCGGTGTGAATAATTGCAAATTTAAATTACTCCGCGATTTGATTGTCTGTATTGTTCACAATCCGGTCGAGCAAGTAATGAAGATAAAATGAATAGGCGATCAGCTGTCTTTTGATCCTGTAGCTTTATAGAATTCCCGACATGCGGTATAATAAAATAGTCCTCAATAAAACTCAAAAATGGTGGACGCAGTATAAATTGAAAAACTGTTTTTTATCAAATATTCGTGTACAGTTGAAAAGATCAAATTTCAATATTGTCGGAGTTTCTCACAAAAATGACCTTTTAACTATCTTCCTCTCTATATTTCCAACAAATAATCTTCAAAAAAAAAAAAAAAACAAAAAAAAACTTCGCAGCGCACTTGGCACAACGTTCTCGTTTCCCGAATTTTTATTATTCCGGGCAACCGTTGGTTGCGCAAACGTTCACGCCAACCTCTTTTGTTGCCGATAATTCGCAAAGTAAATTCGAATTTCGCCTCGCGCGCCGCAATTACGCGAGATTACCGGCGTCTCGCGAGGAATTAACTGCCGCAATGATGGTCTTTTCGTCCGGCGCAGAAAAGAACTGGAGCGCATTTAAGAAGTCTCCGGGCGTTCGCGGATGCTCTTAAAATTAAACGGCGATTTCGCTTTCCAGTGTATCGTTTGCATGCTCAAAGCGCGACGCCAGCGCCACCATGCAAACGAACGAAAAAGCGGCGAAAAAAGCTACGCGCAATTTCGCGCTCTTACTAGGCTTTTTATCGCGAGAAGTTTCGCGTCCAAGTTCTTGTATCGTCCAGAGTTCGCGAGTTTGGTCGATTGAAACAAACAATTAATTCATAATTAACTCATAGATAAACATTGCTACATAGCATACATGATAAACCGGAAAATGATACAAATTTATAATTGATATAAAGATTTGAAAAGAAAGTAGTAAAAATAAGTAATACATTAATTATACATAAATAATTCATAAATTTTACAAACAAATTGGACACACTTAATTTATAATATAAGTTGGGCATTATTTTGGTATCATTAATGTATTTTTTATGTACGTACAAAATATTTTTTCCTGGCTACCAGTTATGCACTTTTCATTGCTGGATCGTGATGAGTATACAATGAAGAAAAGTTCCTCGTTTTCTGCTTTTGAATGTCTCAACAACTTTTGTGACCTTGAATAATTAACAGTCAGTAACGAGGCTCTTTCAAAAGTTGTAATGTCTTTGCGATAGACCACTTTTAGTTGCCAATGATCTCGACATAGTTTATTTCAGATGTAATGTTTTGCAAAATTGTTAAATATATCCTTAAAATTGATTAAACAAAAAAAATATAAATAGTGAATAATGTTTATGTAATCTACACTACATTTTCAATATGACTTCCATCAATTATAAGTTATAAGTTACGTGCATTAATTATGAATTGGACTTCCAGCACTTTTACTGCAAATCTACTGCCGAAATGATAAACAGTAAATAAAAAAAATTTGTTTAAATAATTTGTTTTCAATGTACCCTGAACCCTCCTTTTCCGTAACTTTTACTCTACAAATCAGTGCATTATCTGCAACCATTCGCCACCAAAACACCTACTAATCCGAAACTTCGAAATCCGCGTTTTCACCTTAATCGCCCAAACTTTTTTTCTACCCGAAACAACACCGATAACACATAAAAGTAAACAGCGCTGGGAAAGTCGGCAATTACCGGGCGGCAATTAATAGATCAACGAAACGGTTAATCGATTAATTAATTAAGCGATCAATTACCGATCGAGTGGTCGGCGAAAAAGCGACGCCGGACAAATATCGGCGGCTCCATAAATTAGCATGACAATAAGCGCGGAAAGCGCGCCAATTAGGCGCTCGGATTTGAATATCGGCGGTGCGCTCGGGCGGCCGCGTTGTCATCGTTACGTCAGGGACGAGACGTCGGGCTAAGCAGCGCGGCGGCGCTCGCTCTCTGACGCGAAAAACGAGGTGGCACGCCGCTTCGTGCTGGAATTCCGATGGCAGGCGGCGATAAGAAAGTGAACGCTCTTCCGCCGAGGGAAGTCAGCCGGGACTCGGCGAGGCGCGCGTTGCCATGTGCGAGGGAAGAGGAGGGCCCGCGGACGAGCGACGCAGAGGCAGAAACGTGCGCGACGAGAGCGCGCCAGCGGTGGTCCCCTCGTCGTCTACCGAGAATCGTCGCTCCGGAGCGCCGACGCGCTCGCTTTTTTCTCGCCGACGGGAAGGCCAGATGTTGTTTCACGAAAACTGCCGCGCTTGTTTATTAGCGCGGTGGAAACTGACGAGCGTTCACTACAAAAACATGCGAGAATGAAACGTCTTACTAAGAGTAAGACGTTTAGAGTAAGACGTCTTACTAAGAGTAAGACGTTTAGTATCTAAATGTAAGACACTAACGTCTTACATTACTTAATGTAACTTACTAGTATCTGAATGTAAGACACTAACGTCTGAATGAAAGACACCAGCGTCTTAATGTAAGACACTAGCGTCTTAATGTAAGACACCAGTCTAGAAACGTCTTAAAGTAAGACGTTTATAGTGTCTGAACATAAGACGAATAAGACACTTTTGAAATGTCTTAAAAGCGTCTGAAAATAAGACGTCTGCTTTTACCGTGTTGGGCTCGACTTTTTGAGGGCAGGTTTTGGAAGCTTTGAAAGATGTGAGATAATGGTGGAAGGTGGTGGAAGTTGTGCATTGTAAATTCGGAGTATGATTATGTTATGTATCATGTAAAATTACGTGAGAAGTGCTTTTGGGATTTTTTAGAAATTTAAAATTTTCCACGTAAAATGTCTGATTATTATAATTTGACTATCAATCATTGATAGGCAAAATTTGGTTGCTGTAACCAAACATTTTGGTTTATATTTAGAAAAGGAAATAATTTAGGTAAAGTAATGGAATTTTTGCAACAAAATGTTTATCGTTGCTGCAATAAAAAAATTGTTAGGACAGCATTCAATTAGTGTAAAGAATTTTGTTTTCAGTAGGGTTATATGTATGGTTAGATAATGCAATTATTTATAATTGTAATACTTTTTTATTATACTAAATCAGGGAAAGAGACAAAGGAAGTGGATGAATTAATAGAGTAAATTATGTTAATCAATAACCCAGACGGAACAGCGGTTTAGAGAACGTAGATATGTCGCTTATGGATGGTTATGTAAACTAAATATTTTACTAAATTCCTTTGAGAATAAGAGATGCAGAGAGAGAAAAAAAATAAATTTCGATACTAAAATTAACGATTACTGCATTTTATTAATAAATAATAAATTGAGAATTAATTATTGCACAATTATTAGAACCAGACTGTTCTGCAGATTTAACTTGACAGTGAAAAAATGTTATTTCGGAGTAAACTCGTCTTTCAATTCTGGACGGGTTTGTGTACATTATGAAAAAAGAATGTGGAGCGTAGGTATTGTTCTAGAAAAAGCGTTAATTTGATGTTAAGTAAATGCACACGAAATGTAGAGAATTACACGTAAGTTGCGTAATCTTGCGATCAGATTATATTTTATAATTACAATGGTAAGATTAACACCGTTTTATGTAAAACTGACACTATTTCGTGCGAAATCTTTTAATATGACGCAAGATGTAAAATAAATAAATCAAAAGTGCAGTGCAGAAATGGAATAGGACTTTTTCACCGATGGAAATGGATCGATCAAAAATTAATCCATTATCTGAACTAAACAAGAAAGTATTTCGTTGCTGCAATTCTAATTTTTATGTGATGTAGCTATACAAATTGGATTTGAACATTTTTCTCCGATTATATTTAGTCAAATATAAATATATAAATATTGCAGTAAAATAGGTCACATTTTATTCACATGCGTTTGCGTCCCAACATAATCTCTTTTAGTGAATACCAGCCAATTTCGAAATGTTGATTCCGCGACGTTTAGTAATATTTTACACGTCTGCTACAATTCATTACATCCATCCCGCCCTCTCAATTTTCTCTCACCTCAGATAAACTTTCAATATATTCACCCAAATCAAAGAATCGCAATTTATTTTCGCCATATCCTTCTTCCATCAACGGTGAAAAGTTTCAATTTCGAGATTGCAAAAAATCCGAATTCGAGGTTGCGAATGATAATGTGTGCTTTTTCGAGATCCGACAATCGGGAGATTGGAAGAAGACAGAATGCGATTCATTCGTTTTATGTAAATCGTCGAATTGAAGAGTCAAAATTGAAGAGACGAAAGAACCGCAGTAGTCGATTTCGAAAATGCAGTTTCCTCGCCGGGTCGAGAGTCACGAAGGCGATAAAAAGTTTTCTGTAATAAAACGCCGTTAAGTCAAGAGAGACCGGAAATTTAATGCGGTTAATTAATAACGAAGCTGTCGAATACGGATGGGTTAACGCGATCGTTTCGGTTGCGACTTCGACGTGAAACTCAAGTCGATTTATCGCGTCGTATCAAAGGTAAACGTATACATTGTGTACAGAGCTACCCGAGACATGTATCGCAAGCCAATCAACTTTATCCCATCGATTCTTACAAAAATAGCTGCTTAAACGCGACAGAGAAGGTGTTTATTTTCATTCCTCAAATTGCCCAGACGTTTGTCATTTTCCGCTTGTGAAATGAAAAAGGTAATCGGTACGTTTCCGTACAAACGTCTACCTTTGTTAGCAGTACTGACAGTTGATTAGTTCCGTAGATTTGAGATTTTACTGATCGATATTATATTAAAGTAAATTCAGCATAATTCAACACGAAATAGCAAATTATGTTTCATTCAAAATCAGCGTTTCAAAGGCCAATATTTAGATGGATTTACTTTGCATGAGATGAATATGGCTATTTGTGGCGTCGATCCTGTTTGTGACATTTTCACCTATAATTCTTTTTAAATTACTATTCAATCCAAACCAACGTTGTTCAAATGTAAAGTTCTTAGAAATTACCATAATTGTTTTCAACCCCCACACAAAAACTCGAGATTATTGTACCGTATATTAGCATTTACTGTAACTATGAAATTTTAATCCTATATTCTACATCAGTCCTTCATATATTCGGACATTCAACTTACATTATTCATGCACGACTTTGCCACCTGAATAATGAAGGACAAATTGGTGCTTCCAATCGATTTCCCAAACCATAAATTCCAATTACATCAACTATTACTGTCTTTTAACTGAAGTTATTAGTACACTTCACCGACGCCTCGATTGGAAAAAGTTGTCGTTCGGGAGAATGTATACGCGCAATTCGGTGGATTATTTGAAAGCAACGCTTTTCGTCTGGTTGCCCTGGCGCATTTGCAATGTGGCTGCTGGTACGCGGAATGCCGAGGCCGCTCTCTCGGGAGCAAACCCTCGGCGTTTCTCATGGCAACGCGCTCCCGTCTTCTCCTTTCTCGAAATTCGAGCCATCGCAGTCGGTCTTCGGCGTTTCCATGCTGACGCGAGCCGCGCGACGACGTATGCAGGCCGCGTCTCGAGGGCCGAACTTTGTCGCCCGGAAAAAACGCGCCGCCTAACGAGCCAGACGACCGCGCGCCTTTTTGCGCCCGAAAAACAATGAAAAAAGCGCCCGCTTATTTGTTAACCTCGGCGCAGCTGTTTCGGCTGATCAATGCTAGTGAAAACAAAGGATGCGCAGTTCGCGACGGAAAAGCGCGAATTTTGAAGGCGCCGATATTTTTGCGAGCACTGATTGGGGCAGTAATCGGTCCGGTTGTTGATTGAGTGATCGGGGGTTTGATTGTTAAGTCGCGAAGGGAACGAATAAAAAAGCGTTTTGCAATAACGGCAAACGGCGCCGTTCGATCACTTTGCAAAACAATTCAGTTTGTTGCATACAGAGAAATTTGATTAAATGTACAGCTAAAACGTAGATAGTTTGCAGGTGGAGCAACTAGAGTAAATGCTGTTCCAAACAATATTCTAGTTGTAGTAGCAATAGTATTTCTGTAGCAGGCCATTTTATTTGCATTTTTTCTCAGTGTGCTATCGCGAATTTTGCGTCGAACGAGAGAAGTTCGAATGTCGTAACATGCAAATTTCGAGGGGTTTTTCACGTCGGTAAGAGGGAATTTGGTATTATCGCGAATGGATCGGTGTTAATTTCGAACGGGAATGTGAAATACGCCTGATTTGTGCAAAGCGCGGGCCGAATGATTTAAAAACATGGAAACATGAGGGGACAATGCTATCGCTGCTTCCTCGTTCCAATGGCATTTATTCTCGCGACACTGTAAATCGAATTTGTAACGTTCTGCAATTTGTACTGCGAAAAATCTCGAGATTTAATTTTGTGCCTTACGTACACTTTCGCTACATAATCTGTACTTTTACATACTGCAGCGTGTCTTGCATGCCTTATTATCATATGTAAAAAACGATTTGAATGAGACCTTTTATGGTCAGGTTTTAAACGAAATCTGGCCAGAAAACTATCTAAACCGGATCGAAAAGTATCGCATTTACATAGTTTGAAATTTTTTTTCACGAGTAAATTTAAATAGCGTATAATGTTACCCTTTCAATTTTGCAGCGGATTCAAATTGATCCGAGCACAATAAGCAGCGTCTCGTCGCAAGATTGTGACCTTTCATTTAGAAATTCACTTTCGAACGTAAATCCAGTTACCGACTCAATCAACCACCTTTCAATCGTCAATTTACCGGCTCGCAAAATAATCCCCGGCGTTTCGTGCAAAAACTTAATTTCGCCTTAGAACAATGCCAGTTCGCGGAAAAACACCGACTCGTCGTCTCGCATTCCGATTGCCACATTCCGATTGAACTCCGACCAAATTGTGCTAATAACGAAATCAAACGCGACAAAGCGGCTGAGCATTTCCGTGGCCTCGCTATGACTGATGCCAGCGGATAAATTTGGCGTTTGAATTGCGCTTTCTTCGGGCCGGGGCAAAAAGTCGGCGGCGAAAAAGCGACACCGACGATTCCAGAAATGCACGACGTCTGGAGTTTTATGACTTCCACGCTCCAGACTCTCGTAGAGAGGAAGCGGGCGACTTTTTTTTCGAGCGGCGCATCGGCTTGCAGCATTACGAATGAATAATTGATGGAACCCGATTAATCGAGGGTTGGAAAGGGGGTAGGTGTTGATGTAATTGAGTGAAGAACTGATCTTGACTGCAATCGTTTTGGGTGAGGAGAAATGGTCGAGAACAATGCCATTGCGATCCTTTTCTCCCGAGAGGATAATTGCTTTGATTCGATGGGAGAACGATGGTTTCGAAAGTTCGAACTGGTAAGGCGATAACACTTCGTTTCGGCCGTTGGAAATTCGGGCTATGGCTACATATGAAATTAGTTTCGGATGGGAATTTATCGAATATAGAATTGTTCATTTGAGGTCATCGAAAACATTGATACAACCGATATTCCTAAATCAAAATCAAATTTTTAGACGATAACTGTGAAGTTTCAATGCAATTAAATTGTTCAAGATATTTGGTTAGATCATCGAAACACTGAGATCTATTTTCGAATTGAGATTTCACCGGCTGCAGCAAACTGTCACTTCACGTAAACACTGGTGCAAAACAAGATCACGACAAGGTAAATCCCTCTAAATTTACCAGTCCGTTTATGTCGAAATCGATAAAAATAGCACGCGAAATTGACGTTTGACATTCTTCAAGTTACGATTCGCGCTAAACTTTTTCAGCCAAAATCCGGATCGTGCAATCCCGCTGATGGGTCGCCGGAAAAATCTAGAATCGCGCGGCGACTACTGGACAGCGTCGGCGCTGTACCATGTTTACAGGCGAATCGCAAATACGCGTTAATTACGTTGGCTGTACACGAACCCAAACTATGAATAATTTAATGGATTTAGCGAGCTCACGTTGGATTAATAATCGTGCAAATAATCGTAGTCCGGGAAACGTCTGACAGTCCGCGTGACTCTTTCGCGCCGATACTTAGCCGTTTGTTGGTTTTGTCGGGCGTCGTGTTTAATCGATGCGAATTTTCAGACGAGCGATTCAATTTAAGTGTTAACTCATCGTCGTTCGTCTTCGATTATTTCGGTCGGCGTTTCCGCCGGGGCTCGCCGAATTCCTTTGTGCCGCCGAAAATAAAAGCGGATTCACTGCTTTTTTTGACGCGAAAATCGCGGCGTCTTCGAGATTAATTGCACGTTTTTGGAGCGCGAGAACGCCGAAACCGATTGTTCCGTCGTTTGTTTTAACTAGGAATACTAAAGGGCGCTTCGCGCCCTTCCGAATTGGGATCCTTATGTTGAATATATGGGTTAGCGAATATGAATTCTTAGCTCATACGAGTTTGACAGCTGAGGATTCCGAAATTTGAATCCGACCAATCAAATTGCGAACAAAGATGCAAAATAGAGCCAACTTCAGTATAACATCAACTTTATATCTTTCTGACTGACTGACTGACTGACTGATTCTGACTGACTCGCTGATCGGCTGACTGATGTCTGACTGATTGTTGCGAATGCCGCTATTTCTCTCTCGCACCTTCTCGCGCGTTTTCAAGTGTTTTTAAGCGTTTTACGCTTTATGCCACATAGGGCAAAGATATTTTGTATGGGGTACGAGTTGAGGCCTAACGGGGCACGTCCAATCAAAAAAAATTGTATGCGGTCTGCAACGGGAATTGAACCCGCAATTTACGGAATACGAGACGGACGCTTCTCCACTAGACCATTACAATCGACATATATAAGTTAAAACGAAAAGTACTTAAGAGGTAGTTGAAATATTCTTAATGCTGGTTGGGCAAGTCTATAAGTCTGCCCCATGTCGGCACGACCAGATGGGCCAAATTATATGGGCCCTGAGTGGGTCCCATGAGGGCTCGCTTAGTGGGGCACGCCCAATTAGGTACCCATATAGGACCAATGTGGGCACATGTTGGGTATTTAGTTGGCTCCATCCGGGACCCATGAAGGATTACTAATAAGAGCCGACTTGGGGCCTATGAGAACATGCCCCATTGGATACGCCCATGAAAACCTATCGTGTACCCACATGGGCATACCCACTTGAGACCAATGACGGTCATTGTTGGCAATCCTTCATGGGGCCAACGTGGGGCCTAGCGAAAACCCATGGTTTACCAACATTGGCCCTCAATGGGCACCCCTTTACATGTCCACATAGTGCCCAAAGTGGGGACTCATTTGGGCCCATCAACGTCCAAATATCCACCACCAATGGGGCGCACCCATATGGGCCCTACATGGGCTCCAGTTGGTTATGCCGGATATTGGGCGTGCCCCACAAAAGCCCATGAGGGACCCAGTCTTCAGATGGGACATGCCCTATGAAATTTCTACTAGGGCGCTGGGCTTAGCTCTCGGCTGTCAAAGCGGTCGCTGGGCGGTCCTACTTTAATCTAATATAATTATGTTATTTTCATACATGGGCCATTTATGTTTCATTTTTACAAAGAAGATTGTCACAATTCACAAAGAAACATTGCACTATTGCTGCATTATTGATACTACACAAATTAAAATTTAAAATTTCTGTATTTCAATATTTATTTTCTGGGCGGAAAAATTGAAATATGTCAATTTTTCATTTTTTTGGAAAACTTCAGTAGTTTTCGCCTTAACGACAACGCGCCGAACGCAGATGTCAGAAAACAACCGCGAAATAAGCGTCACAAATTGATTCGCAAATTTATTCCTGCGTCGAACGACTGTTTCGATTGGTTAGATAATTCGAGTGCGCGTATTAATGAACGAAGTTATATATAATTCATGCTTGTAATCGCATGCGACAATGCGTTGTCCCGGGCAAGCCTGCGTACATAATTAATCCGCAATTAAGATCAAACGCACGCGTTTGTGACAACCGAATGTTTAAACTCGTGCGACGTCCCCGAAACCACGACGCCCATCACAGTCCAATATGCAGTGGATCGCGATCGGACGATTTTGCGGTTGAATCGCGAAATGGAGAAAACGCGTTTTTGCGACGCTGAAAAATGGGCCAAATTAATTACATCGGCGCTCGTATTTCGCCGTGCCAATCGTGACGGGAAAAAAGCGCCGGCGCAAAATAAATGATCCCATTGTGCGAGTCGTAATTAAAGCCCTCTTTTCATCTGCCCCGAAGAACCGGATCCGAAGCATCCCCCGGAGGATTAGTGCGCGATCGCGGCCGGGACAAAAAACGCAACAATGCGCCGAGACTGTAGCGTTTAGCACGCGCCGCCCCCTCGAGCCCCCGAAAAATCACGTGCCCGCGATCGCCACGTGACGAAAACAAAGCACAATGAGAGCACGGGGGCGGACACAGAAAAGTGCAGTGAGACATTGCCTTGGGGCGAACGCATTTCGGCTGCAACGGGATATTCCCTGACAAAATGTGCTATTAAAAGTTCCCACAAATGGAATACAATATTGTAGTCGTAAATGAACACAATTATTCTAGCTTTAATGCAGTTTACTGGATGGTAAAGTTTTTTACCATCTATGTTGTTTGATGACATTCTTTAATTTACCATACTCGCAGAAAAATATATACTAATATTGTAGCATAAAGGCCCCATAAACTTTAAAATAAAAATAAAAAAGATAAACTACGATCAGAATAAGTAAAGAGTTGTATATGACCAGATATGTCAATTTGCACACAAAAAAGAAAAAAAAATATCGAAGGTATCGAGCCGCGCTTGAATGAATTAAATAAAAATACTATATTTTTAATAATGTTTCAAGTTACCATTTTAAATTTTAATATTTGTTTATGCTCCGAGTAATAAATGAAGAACTGGTTTTTAAAATTGAGTAACGATCGTTTTGTAACTTTAATTAGCAAAATGTAAAGCGAAATGTCGATTCCTTGAATGACTTGCGGTTGGTGTCCGACAAAAACGAAAGACAAATTATGCTGAAAATTAATTGTTTTGGGCTGGAAGTGAACACGAAAATGTGAACGTCCATAAATCAGTTAACCCAAAATACTGCTTTTTGACTAGTATTTGTATTTTTGATCGCTATTGTCTGACTTGTATCGGTACTTAAACGTTTGCGTGAATCGAAACAAAGTGGATTGCTTCAATCATAACAAATGCATCAGCAACTTTGATCGCTCAATCGGACCACTTTTCTTGTCCGTTTTGCGTCACGCCGGCACGACGAATCCGGAAAATTGGGTCAGCCGAGTTCGCCGGGACAATTACACGAATGGGTGACCGTCACGTCTTTTTTTCTTTCATTTCCGGGTAACTTTTATATTAAATGATTCGTGTTATGTAGAGTAAGTTTCGGAATCATACCTCTGATAAAAATCAAGTTTAAACTCCGAGCAAACAACTTTGCCACGTCTTTCTGTGTACCTTTGTAGTGGCACTCACAAACGAAGAACAACAAACAAGCAACGGTATTTGAACGACTCGGCACATAAGTATTCGCAAACGAACACTCGCGGACGAATGATTAAATGCGAGTTATCATAGCGAAATGCAATAACGGGTATGCGCAAATGTTGATTCGCGATCAATTATGTGTACTTACAACTTATGTGACTGAAAGGAAACTGAGCTCCTTCGGGACTCGACTATCACTGACTTGGATAGACAAATGATAGACACGCGGCTCCCTGTCGAAAGCCAATCGGCGCGTCGCACTGTAAACACCGGCAACGCGTGTTTACGATAAGAACCAAAACATTTCTCGTCATTAACGCAAGGTTATCGTGCGACGCGCCGAGACAATTGTAGCGATTTAATAATTTCGGATACATTTTGATTTCAAACTGTTGCAACGTTTTAAAGTCCGCGATACGAAATTCGCCGCGGCTAATTGGTGCGAATCTGCGTCTCAAAGGGCGCCGATAACTTTTTTTCTCGGCGCCGAGATATCGGCGCGCGAAATTTGTCACTGCGAGATAAATTATCGTTGTTTGTAAAGTTCGACTCCTGTCGTTTGTACGTTTCACGTCTAATTAATTTCGTTAAGAGGCCGACGGTTTTTTGGGCGCAAATTAGCAACCGTTGTGATCTCTCGAGTGGCAAACGATTTGCAATTGAATTTCGCTGCGGGCGAATAAGTGCATTTTATTAGATTGCATAATGGCGTTTAAAAGCCACGCGCTCGAAGTCGCGAAAAGGCGTTTGGTTTAGAGAAAACGCACGACCTTGTCTTCCTTTGAACGGAACGCGTGTTTTTTGACGCAAGACCATTTGCTTTGATACAAAAACGCTTTGTTGCACTGCAATATCGTTTCAGCGATTTCGAACGCAGTGCCGCGAAACTGCGGGCCTCCGCGCATTTGTATTTCCGAAACCGAATTAAAAAATCATATTTTATTGCATATTTTATTCGAAATTACGATTGGCCGATTTACTCGACCCGAAATTTCGTTTATTTTAAATTTATATTTTAGTGTAAAAAAGAGATATGTAATTTTGTATTTACTGTTGCAAAAACATGCTGTAAAGTTACAATTTATTTGTTTATAATATAATTGGTTTACGAAGAGATTATAAGGTATATTTACATTGAAAATGTTTTAAATAAAACTAAACAATTTAAAATAATCTTTGGAAACAGTAAATTCAAGTTAACATTGACTTGGAGAGTATTGATTTATACCCTAACTGTACTTTGGACTGTCGTAGGCTAATATATTACATTCGAAATCAGTAAAAGTACAATCACTGTTTCGTAATTAAATAATTCCTTAAAATGATATTGTTAAAAGGAAGGATTTTAGTACAGAACCCGTTTGTATGGTTTTATTTTGAAACACTTCTCGCTAAAAACACTTCTCGCTTTTTTCTCAAGGTGATGTATTTTCGTTTAAAATTGTCGTTTTAAATATGTATACGTTATTCAGATAAACAACACTTGAAAGGCCACATAAATCCAAATAAATTGTATAGAAAATTAAAGTCACTTTCCACCAACGTTTTTTAGTATAAATCTACTACGTGTAAACAATCTGCTAATCTGTCAAACTTCACAACACAACATAAAATTATGCAATTTTCCAATTTTGTCTTAGAATTACACAAGCCATAGTTTTTTCATCTTCCTAACAATCGAAACCTGCAATAATTCTCCATCCCACCCCCACATCTTCATCCAGCAAACCGAAACCTAACCTATTCCCCCAAACAAAATAACCCAATTCATCCTATCCTTCACCTTCCCCACCCAAACTTCCACAACAAACCCTTCCACACATCCCATACAAAACACAAGACAAGCTACTCCAGTCCGAAAACCGTCCTTTAAACGCCGACAAATCGCTCGCCCCCGCCCCAATTTGCATAATCAAACTGCCCTCGAAAATTGCACCCTCCCCCTCCCCTTCGCCGCTAAAAACCCCGCCGAGTCACGAATCGCCGGGCTCGCTTTGTTGCCAGCGATTGCACGCGTACGTAGTCGCTTTTTCCGCACGCGTTGCAGGGTGCGTGTAGCCGAGAGACCCCCGATCGATGAACCGCGTTCGGGGGTCGCCCGGCACGCACACTCGCGCAGACGCGCCCCTCCCCTGCGCCCCCTCCCCTCCCCCCGCCGCGTTCACCCCCGGCGCGCTTTCTTTTGTTCGTCGCTCCAGCTGCTCCGACGCGCCCCCCGCCTGCCCCGGCGGCGTGTCGGCCCCCCGCTCCCCTCGCCCCGCGCGCGGCGGCAGACTGTCGGGGGTGAGAATGTGCGCTTCTCGTTCGTCGACCGTCGACCTTGGACGAGAAAGGTCTGGAAGGTTCGTGGCGCGAGCGAGACCGGGCAAGGGCGAGGGACGCGGCGGACCCTCGATCGAATGGAACGCGCCAATTGACGCGGGGGGCCGGCCGAGTATAATGCCGGTCGCGGGGGAGACGAGGGGGGCGCCCGGGAGAGGGATGCCGGCTTTGTAGCGTTGCAGTTATTTATGCCCCGCGGCGCGTGTGCGTTTTGGAAGAATGCAAACTAGGATCCATGAATATGACATTAAGGCTGATAAGATCGCATTATTTTCGCGACGACTCGAAGGGTCGATTACTTTTTTGGGATGGGGGAAGGTTTGGGGGGTTGTGCATCTCGGGGTTGGCGATTTGGAGGGGGGGGGTGGAGGTTGTGTGGGAGGGAAAAAGAAAAAACGAAAGGTGGCATAGGGTGGGGTAAGAGGCGCAAGTCGAACGGGGG
>JABFPB010002346.1:9827-20461 GCA_022817645.1 Ceratoteleas bidentatus
TATTACATTATTTATTTATTTTTCTTTTAACATCTAGAAAATTTTGAATTCGTATGGTTCTGTGAATGGTTCACGAAATAATGACCAATCATATCTTTATTAATAATTTTATTCCACAAACTGGTTTTCAAAAAAAAAAAAAAAAAACAATGCAAGAATCTCAAAGAAAACCCTACACTGTTAAAAATGTACGGAGTTCGACGCTGCGGTGTAAGGAATAACTAGTTTCAGAGTGAAATATTACTCAAAGGCGGTGTAAAGTTTACACCATCATAAGAAGTAAACTGGGACAGCAAAATGAAGTATGAATTGAAACAACAAATGTTACACGTTCATTCGGAAAATTGTGTTAATTATGTATTTTAATTGTAAATGACATTTCTAAAGAAGAAAAACATACGTGTTTTGTCTTCATCAATATCAAACTAATCTTCGACCGAACCTCAAAAATTCACACAGCGACTGTTACTCCGTTTCGGATTGGACTACATTCTACACCACTTTTACACTTTGATTGCACCCATTTATGGAATAATCTTTACCCCGCGATTACAGTAATTTTCTATACACCGCGATTACACCAAAACTACGCCACTTGATGCATCAAATATTACATCGATTTTACATCTGTCATTTTTACACTTTAAAAATTACACCAAAATTACACCAATTTTTAGACGAAATAAGACATCCAAATTTTAGCACCCAATCCTTCTACACCACTTTTATAATTTGGCTGTATTTCTTTAAAAGTTTCATTCCATAAAAGATTATTCCATTTATTGCTAGTTGGTGCTACAAACTGGTGTAAAAAGGTGACATAACAAACTGGTGCTACAAACTGGTGTAAAAAAAGTGGCATAACAAACTGGTGCTATAAACTGGTGTAAAAAAGGTGACATAACAAACTGGTGCTACAAACTGGTGTAAAAAAAGTGGCATAACAAACTGGTGCTACAAAGTGGTGTAAAAAAGTGTCATAACAAACTGGTGCTACAAACTGGTGTAAATGTGGTATAATGTTGGTGTAAAGACGGTAGCATTTAGTTGCAGTCGAGATGTTGGTGTAAAATTGGTGTAATTGTAGTGTCATTGGTATAAAAACATTGCGCTAATTTTCGTGCAACTGATATTTAGGTGTAGAAGTAGTGTAAGAGTGATGTAATGTTGGTGCAAAAACGGTGTCATTTTAGATGTAATCGACACGCCGGTGTAGAACTGGTGTAATATTATTGCACTACTGATGCAAGAACCGTGTAATTTTTGGAGATACCAATATATCGGTGTAATTATATAAAACTGCACTTTGTGTCAATTTTACACCTTCATGCGGGTGTAATGTTGGTGCTATTCGGAACGCCAGGGTAACCAGTTCCTTTTAAAACGCGACAGTCGCGTCATCTGCAGTCCGCAACTCTTAGGAATTATGTTATCAATTATTTGGTTGATATCAGAATGTTTAAAAAAAAATATCAGAACGAAAAAAAAACTGAACCAGTACAAGCAAATTTTTACCTGATTTAGATAAACTATACGGCTGCTATGGGTACAAGCCAACTGTCTGATTCAGTCAAATATATTTCCCTAACATGCGTCATGAGAATCGGACAAACGGTTTAGATGAACCAGATTTGGCTGAATTAGTAAAACCGCCATGTGTTCTTGAAATGGTTATGTCTAATTTTCGTTTTCGATGTTTGATAGTGGCCCCACCTATAGGTTTTTTCTGGTTGGGATACACTGTTCGACTGATTCAGGCAAACTGCTTATTCAAGATACATAACCTACAGGAGAATTCTGCTATTTATAGTTTTGGGAATCAAATAAATGTGCTCGTCTAGCTTGAAAATAAATTCTGACAGCTGCAGAAAGAAATTTCTACATATTCGGATTTAGCTAATACGAAGATCTTATTTTTTCCGTGTATTACTGGAATGATAGATAATATTTTCTACTGTACAGTTTTCAGGGGATGTCACGGTTTTGTTTTGCTTTATTTTTTAAACTAATGTCCCAAACTTCTTAGAAGGTGAATCGCCACTGGGCAGGCCTAACTCTAAAAGAAACTACAAAACAGCCCTTACCTATATACTTGTCCCCCTGGACTCTGCGTGTCCTGGTAGATGGTCGCCGTGTCCGGACTAGCAGCCTCCTGGTACCACTGGGCGTGTCCTGCATTGGCATGGTTTCTGCTCGAAGAATTATACTCAGCATGATCCATGATGTACCCCGTCGGGCAGTATGCCGAGTACATGGTTCCCGGAGGCGACAAGTTGCCCCTGGGCGACAGCGACGTATGACCGTAACTCGAGGACGAGGACGCCATCATCGCTGCCACCGCTGCCGTCGTCGTCGTGGTCGGGGTTGCCGCGGACAGGACCCTGGTACCGATGGTACCCATCGGTTCCCTGGACGCAGCCATCGCTGGATGCGACGGGTGCTGGATGGTGTGGGAGTGGTGCTGGTGTCCGGTACCATGATGACCGTGGTCCTCCCGGTTCGAGGTCATCAGTGCATCCACACTAAAGTTCGCCGGATCCATGCCCATCGTGGAAACATCTTGCATCCCACTGGGGGGTTCCTGCTGCTGCAGCTGATGATGAGCCGGGTGGCCTGCCATGGTGCTGTGGATCACTCCCTGGCAGGGGTTCTTGGTGTCCTGCTCATACTTGGTCATGATGCAGTGGCTCGTTGGGTCGGTGTTGGGCTCCCTCTTAGGTTTGCACAACCCCAGAACCCCGTTCATCGAGCTTCCCAGTTTCTTAGAGGACTCGGTGGTTATCGGCGGCAGGATCACGTTCAGCGGTTTGGTGTCGTCGAGTCTCTTCTCCTGGCTCAGGCCTTGCCTCTTAAGAGCCTCCTCCTTCTCCTTCAGGGCATCCTTCTTTTTGAAGCGTCGCCGGCGACGCAGGTACGATCCGTTCTCAAACATGTTGTAGCTGTCAGGGTCTAGCGACCAGTAGCTACCTTTGCCGGGCTTCTTATCGTCGCGAGGGACTTTCACGAAACACTCGTTCAAACTTAAATTATGCCTGATTGAGTTCTGCCATCCCTGGAAGACGAGAAAGAGAAATTTGTGAGTTTTGGAAGAAGGTGATAGTATATTTTGAAAGTAATATTTGATGTGGTGATCCGTTTGTTAGGGAAGAGTATACCGAGTACCTCTCTGCATTGAGGAACAGTTACATATTTTATGTTAATTTTTGCGATTTTCCAGTAGGAGAGAAGAAGTTTTTTGACGAAAAACAGTGAGGTGAGAAGAATTTTAAATTGAGCTACGGAAGTCTAGAAAGGATTGAAAGATACACGTCAATAATAAAGATAAGAGATAGTATTGATACTTTAACAGTTCTTAATGAAAGTCAAAACAAAACAAGTGTAAACGACACCGAATTATTGATAACGCGATAAGGACCATAATTTCAGAATTCATTGTAGCAAAATTATATTCTACGCCGTTTTCATACTGACGAAATGTAATATCTTCATTAGAGTCTCTTGATTAATCGTTATTGAAAATTCGCTCGCCGGGATAAAACAAGCGAAAAGATAATTATTGAAATTGCGCGATAAGGAGACAAAATGATGCTTGTTTTTTCTATACGAGATAACCCGGTTTTGTTTAATCACGTGGAGTTAATAAAACAGAAAAAATTGAAATGCAAATACACTTTCCAAACGTACAACTCGAATTCAATGATTCCTTTTCAAAATCGTTATCAAAACAAGCAAAACCAAAACCATCTCCGCAACCCATCTCAATACACAATTCAGCTTCCAACCATTTCACCGTTACTAAATCATCTCTCCTCCCAAACCACAAACCTCAAAACCTTTCTTCAACCCCAACCTTGCAATCCTCCTTCCTCTTCCACGTCATTTTTCTTCACCTAACCAGCCTCGACCCTTCCCAAAGCAAAGACCCTACCCCAAAACCCTATCTTATCTCCACTTATCTTCACCTAACCCATCCGATCCTTCCCCAGACCCTACCTCAAAACCGCAAACCACAACCCCTTCTCAACCCACTAACCAAACAACCTCCATCCACAACCCTTCCATCTTCCTCCCAAACCGTCCCTCCCAATTACCTGCTTATTCTCCCTGTAGTACGGGAACTTCTCCATAATATACTGGTAAATTCCGTTCAGGGTGATCTTATGGTCCGGCGCGTGCTGGATAGCCATCGCGATCAACGCAATATAGGAGTACGGTGGCTTGACCATGTCCTTCCCTGGGTGGTGATGGTTAAGATGCTGCTGCCCGATCCCCGCCATCGAGTACTCCACCGGTCCCGCATACACCATGCCCGCGTTGTTCCTGTCCAGGCCATACCTGCTATAGCTCTCGTAGTACCCGGACGCCGCTCCGACCGAAGCATGCGACGGGGTCATGCTCACGGGCATAGCCGACGGGTGCCTGTAGTAGGCGTTCTGCTCGCTGAAAATGGTGTGCATGTTGCTATTTGTCCTGGAGTCCTTGAATCCTAACCCGTCACACACTGGTGGTCACAGGCGCGGTCATGACCGCCCGGGACCAGTCGCCTCGTGACCGCGGCACCACTCGCACAACAAACAATCCCCGATTCAGAAAACACCAAGCACTGTATCGTGGCGTCGATTTGTGGGTCGCGCTCTCGGCCGACTCGTTACCATCCGACACGTCGCGGTTAACCCGCAAAGCCGCGTGCCGTGATATTATGATACACAACAAGCAACGCGTTTACTCAACCCGGAGTAAAAACATACTGGGGCCCAAGCGTCGAGCTTCGAGACTCGTCGCACAGGCGACCAGACGACGGGGGGTGCGCAAGTGCCTGACGCAGGGTCACGTGGACCCGGCGTCGCGGCACCGGACTGGTCGGGCGACGCCCCGCCCAGGTCACGCGGACCAATGGCCGGCGCGCTCGGTCTCCACGCCTAGAGGCTCTGCGCCGAGGCGATGGGGCAATGGCCACACCTCCGCGCGGACAGAGATGGTCGATGGCGACGTAAGAGGAAACAATGCGTGGGAGTACGGCTAATGCGACAAGGTTAAGCTTCTTCCCGGTTTTTTTCGGCTCACGTGCCGACGAGCTAAGATATTTGGAGTTAAGGCGCTTTTTAGTTCGCGCGCGAGGCTGCGAAGTCGTGAGAGTACAGTGATTTGTGGGGAGGCGAGGGGTAGGGACCGGCCAGTGGGGAGGGGGAGGAGGGAGGGGGATGAGTGGACTGAGGAGATTTTTGGGGGTGTTATTTGGTTCGACGATTAGTGTGGATAGTGGTGGGAGTTGCGGGGAAAGGGTGGCAGTGAGGTCGTTGTACTAAATATTTAGTTTTCCTGATTATGGTGCGTCGACTGAACTAGTTTCGTTGACATAACACCTTTTGTTTTCACAGTGGAGGATTTTTGGATATTGTCTTGGGAGAAATGATGTGGTTGATTGGAAACACTTCGTGTTACTACAGTGAAGGAGACAGATATACAAACATAAGAAAAGAAATAAACAGAAGTTGTTTGTTTTCTTCGAGATTTGATGTGTAGATAATTTGTCCTTCACATTGTGGTTTAGTATTGTTTATGCTTTGAATGCTACACAAAAACCCTTTGTGGTATGAAAGTGGTGGTTTCGTAGTATAAGTTTATTAAGTATAATATAAAGATGGATGCTAAAAGAAACTTGGGCGATTTAGAGCCTATTTGTTGCGGTTCAACCGTGTCAAATAAGGAACCCATGGAAAAAGGTTGTATAACGTGATTTCTTCGTATAGGGAATTTGGTAGAGTAAATTACTAATTACTAACTGGAAAAAGTACTGTTATATACGAATATAAATAGTGGCAATGAACCGTCAACATAAATCTTTTCAATACAACAACTGGACTATTGAAATGTATAATTTTAACAGTCAGCCATTTACAAATAACCGAATTTGTATTTTATTATTATTACATTATTATTATTATTACATATTACAAAAACAGGGGTCTTTCTTTAAGACGTTTTTGGTGAAAAGAAATGAAAAATGTTTCAAATGAAGATGTTTTTCGATAAAAAAAAGATACTAAAGTGTCTAAACTTTTATTGAACACACATTGTTTTCCTACGCACTAATTTTGAAATTGTCCTTATGCAAAAAGTATTGCTGGAGTGTATCTCAGTGTGTTTTTCGACGAGTGGATTTCAAAAATCCATTCGTCGGAAATCATCAACTTTCCTCCCTAGTTGCACGATATACTATTTCTGAGTGTGGTAATATTTGTTATCCTTTCGACTTGAACAAGGGAAAAATGTCATTTCCGTAATTAATTTAGTTTTTTGAACAATTTTTATTTAATTAGCATTAAACGATTTTACTACCTGTGCGACGCTGTCGAAATAAAATCTATCAAGGATATGGTTGATGGTTAAAAGGATGCAGCACATTTTAGTGTAATTTTACACATTTACAGAAAAATTACAGTTTATGAGAAAAATGCACAATTTATCGTACTCTAAACAAGTCTGAAAACGAAAGTTCTTTGCAGATTTCATTCTTTCGTCAGCCGTCCTGCGGTTAGCTGACATACTTTTGTGGTCTTATCAGTGTCACTTTAGGCTGTTTAGGTACTCTTAGGTAAAGCTCTCTTTCATTTCCAGTCGATTACCCATTAAATGAGTCATAAAAGACCTTAAACCTGTTCCTTTTCCAATTATGGCACTGCAACTAAACGGTCCGCATAACAACATGCAACAAACTAAGTTCTTCTGCCGAATAACGAGTTAACGTTCGGCGCACCGTTAGCTGCAGTTCTTATTTTTCACCAAACACCGTCATTCAGATTTCAACGACTATTTGTTTTTTCTGTCGGTAGTACCCATTACGTTATTTATTATTGGTTGGGGCCAAATCTTCAAGCACCAACTCAAAATCCCGCAAATCTCTATTGCCGTGAAATTTCGGACTGACCGACGCAGGTAACTTAAGGTTTATTTTCGTAGGTGCGTAGAAACGACTTTACTATCCGCTTCTGACTCAAGATAAAAAATGGGATTTCCCCAAATTTTTTATCGTCCGGGTGAGTCATGGAAATTACTTTCTCGCCAAATTTCTCGAGAAAATTTAGACATCCTTCATAAAGTACTTTTTTTTCGTCATTACAGATCTTTAATGGGAAACCCGAATTTATCCAATCTGTCCAATTAAGGGATCCACCTGGATTACGTTCGCCTTAACTTGTCACATTTTTATAAGCGTCCTCTAGTGGCGCAAATGAATGCCTCATTTCTGTCACGACATTAATTTCGTTTCAAACGAAATTAATGTCGGCGGCATTTACTTCGCCGAGCTAAAGCTCACGCGAATAACGTTTCTGGGGATTTTTGATAAAAGCTCGCGAGACCTAGAAAGGCAAACGTGAGCTCTTATACTTCGGGATTCAATTTGGAGTCTGTTATTACAAGGGTTCGACTCTCGTCTTGCAAAAACACTCGAGGACATCTACATCTTGGAAGCTTCTTCGCTCTCGCACCAACTACAGAGATCCTATATCCAAATACGATCGAGATGCTTTATTTTCGTTGGCGCGACTTTCGTGAACTTAGAAATTCAAATGAAATAAACGCGAAATGAAAAGGGATTGTCGAAACGATATGGCGAAACGATAATCGTCGATTGCCCGTTGCGTAATTGTCACGATGCCTTGATGAATTTCGGCGCATTGTCGAGATGACTTGAAATTCGAAATGACCGAGAAAAAAAAATACGCGGCGGGTGTGCGTTACACGTATCGATTGCCCGGGAAAATAAGTTTACAGTTCAGATTGACAATGAAAAAGTTTACAGTTCAAATATTTGAATAGAAAAATATGTACAAAAACCTGATCTTATTTATCCGAGCCACCGATATATGTCATAGTGAAACGGCGGGTACGGTAGTGTTTTCACACGGAAAAATGATTTAATTGAAGTGATGTAGTTGTTTGGGCAATATGTTTTTATTGTGATTAATTACTGGGGCGTTGAAATGATTGTTTTTTAATAACTAAATCATTTGGATGGAAAAAACGTAAATATGGTTTGTGATTATAAAACATATAAAATAAATGCAAATATAAAATATAAAACACTAAAAAAGAATAAATGTCTATTCCCCATACACTTTGGTTGAAAAGGTAGGAAAAGCTTCTGAAAATAAGACATTTTTCAAAAAAGAATCTAAAGAAATAAGACACTTGACATGCCAATGTATGGCATGTCAACATATACTGTTTGAATACAATTGAATACAATGTTTTTTTGTTAAAAAGATATTTAAAAATTGTAGTTAATTAAAAAATTGTGTGACATTTTAAGCGTAATATGCGATGTTATAAAAAATCGAGATACATTTCTCAAATATCATTCGGATTTGCATAACGTGATATATCCCAACATGTGTACTAGTACTCCTTGGCTTGTACCGGAAATTCGAGGAAACTTATTTTTCGTGGGGTCATTGGAAAACCACATTGCATCACTTGTGAAAGTTCCAAGTTCCCACGGTTGCCCATTTATTTCTAGATCAAATATCCACATATCATTTCACAATGATGTGAATTATTCCTAAACGTAACAAAGTTGCAACGAGACATTCTGTGTCTTAATTCAGTTGTCTGATTTCGACAAGTTCTTGTACTTGCAAAGTTGGTTTTGATACGCTAATATTGTGTTGCCTTCACATAACAAATGCATTGCATAAAAGATGTAAATGTATTGCATTAATGCAAGAAAACTTGTTTTAACTCTGCAACGGAACGCATTTTACTCTTTTTCGAAATTCTAAAGTCAGAGTAATTAATAAAATATCCTCGTTGAATACTTAACTTTACTTCAGTAAAGTAAACTCTTATCTTAACTTAAGTAAAATGACAATGCATATTATAAAAATTCCAAAAATGCTATAGTTTATCATGCATAACTGAACCACGCAAAAATAATCATTACTTCGGTTACGTACTTTCGTCGTGACCCAATTTGCCGTGTTTCGACGTCAATTTTCGCATTTTAACGAATAAATGTTGTAATCGCATAAATATTCATCATCGCATTTTCCATTCCAATAGTTTGCATTGAAATTAATGCAACGCTCGCGAATTCTCAGATCGACTGCCTTTTCGTGCATCACATCGTAAACAAGCGATTAGCAAAAAGCAACCCCCCAGCACCAAACTGCAATTTCCCTTCGCCGCTTCGACGAGAAACCCGCCCCAAATTAATACGCCAACTCAAAACGGTTCCGCGACCGAATTGCGCAAGTACGTGGCTCAGCGCGAAATGAATATTCATTTTCGGCGCAAAGATCGATGATTGGAGCTTTTGAGAGGCTTTTAATTTTCATTTAAATGCAAGCGCTATCTCGCGGCGCATAACCCCTTTGAAGTTTCGTCCAAGTTTAATTATCGTACGCCCGAATTCAAGGTGAAGACACTTCCGGCGAGTTTGGGTTGAGAATACCAATGCGATCGTTGTTTTTTTATCATTACGGTGAAATGTAAGTTGTGCATGTAAAAGTTTTTTTTATAGGGGACATGTATTAAAAATATGTGAATTATGAAAATATCTTAAATAAAAATGAACGCATGGCATGTATTTCATGGGTACGATCTATGTGTTGAGAAAAATCGGATTAGTTACCGCAGCCATGAAAAAGTGGTTGCTGAAAAATATGATGGAGACAAACTATTCAAACTAGGGTCAGGTAATAGTCAGGTCAAAATATTTTGGTCGTAATAACCACAATAATAGGTGCTCCGAGAACGATGATTTTTGTGGTTGATTTGTGCGTAGACCATGATTTATGGTTGCAATAACCATATATAATATTGCGGGAACCCTATTTTATTGCTGCCCTACCCTTACAGACAATAGTTATACTAAACGTTGAAATATCGCCTACTGAAGGTTAAGTCAGGTTTACTAAACCATATTATGATTTATTAAACCGTAATATAACATTCAGTAGGCCCCATTTCAACGATTAGTACACCTGTTCTCTCTGTGGGTAACTATTAAATTAGTTACTTGAACTGTTTTAATAGTAGTATAAAGTAATAATAACAGTTAAACCAACTATTCAAATGGTAACTTTACTATTAAAATCAGTATCAATTATTACAATACTTATATTAACCAGAAAAAATACATTGAGAAAACAATATTGTACACTGAGAAAAGTGGTAAAGCTCATTTAGCTATACTTGTAGTAAAATTAGGATATACTTTCCAATATGAAGAAAATAGAAATATTTTCTGAGACACATTGCTATACTTAACGGCAAATTGAGATACAACTCTAACAAACGATACACGAACTTATTGCAATGTTCTTGACACTGGAAAGTATATCCCCATTTAGCTATATTTATAGCTAAATATGCTTTACCATTTCCCATGTAGAAAAATTGATCAGCCAACCGTAACAATAGACCCACGTTGGTTGCCGAGATCGGCTCAATATCGAATCGTCACAATGTTTTCGTAGGGATCAGCGTTGGCCCACGGTCAGTGCCGTTGGTTAGCCTACCGAAAATGTCATCGGTGGGTCGGTCGAGGGCCAATGCTGGGCCGACGTTTGGCTAACAATCGGTGCCGTTCCTTAGCCAATGGAAAACCTCACCGCTGGGCCGACCGTGGG
>JABFPB010002347.1:0-20453 GCA_022817645.1 Ceratoteleas bidentatus
GTATCTGTTATAAATAAGCATAATTTTCAGTTGAGGATTCTACTGAGATTTTAGAAACATCTGGGGTCTATATTTTTTATTTTGGTCGATAGATGGCAGCGCCATTTAATATAACCTTAAACTAATATATAGAATGTTGTATTGTTTATAGTAGGCAGTCAGTTAACGTATTACAATACTTTTACTTTTTTTCATCCCTTTTATTATTTTTTAATTAATAACAGACGTATTACAAGAAGACGTAAAACGACGATTTATATGTAGCCTAAACCCAGACAGCTTGTGAGAATGTCGTGCGCGATTGATATTGCATGAGGCGCCACCTACAGACTAAATCTCAATTGTCTACAAAATTGAAGTACTCTTGAAAGAATTACACAGAAAAGCTACGCCTTATAAATTTAATAAATATGTGACCATTTACAGTGTACTTTCCACTTAACTTAACCTAACTTTTTACCATTTTTGCTGTGATATAACCATAATGTTGCACACAGATGAATATTTGATGACGACTAAAAATTGGACGGTAGCTGGATAAAAGTGCGTCAACAATTTCATAAATAAGCGCGGTTTTATCAGTAAGTGGTCGAACATGCTGGTGGGGCCATTTCTCTGGACATTTTTGTCCTGTTATATAACTTTTGCCGAGGTAATGAAGTTGTACATCAGCGGCGCGATAAAAATGCGTGGGCATTTAATTAGACGACATTTCTTAAGTAGATCTTGTCAGTCTCGAGGCACAGAAATGCACGTGATTAGATCGAAGAATGCCTCCCGGAGCCCGGTCTTATTTAACGAGATGCCATCGGTTTCAGCTGGCGCATTTTTCGCCACTTTTGTTGCTTTTGCCCCGAGGATTCTTTTTCCGATCGTCAAGACGATACTGTGCAATCAGTCTAATTTATCATCGATACTATTTTTTTGTCAAACATCGTGGGACTAATATCACGTGACACTCTTTTCAAGTCCCTTACAGAAAAATCTATTAACGCCTCCGATCGAGTGACAGGACTATATAAACTATATAAATTGTAGTCTCAATTGATATAAAAAATATGTCAAAATCACAATAAATTGTCTTAATTCAATGTATTTAATAAAAACTTAATGTAAAAGCCAATCTGCAATATACATTACCCCGATAAAACAAGATGTATATCATACATATATTAGATGGATCTTCATACATAAAAATAGATATATACATATAATATATACATTATAAATATTAGATATATGTCAAACTGATGTTCTATCAGGGTGTTACATGTGGTCATTTATTTTCCTAACCACTAAAATCCAAAAAGGGAAAAGAATTGGATTTTCGCCTCAATTTCGCTATCAAGAACATCGAAGTCAAAATACAACAGGTAATCTGAAAAAGTAAAGGTCGGAAAATGATTAGTCTCAATTCTGAAATCACCCACATCCTTTCAAAACAAGCTCCGCTTCTTTCCCCCACTCCTGCCAGCCATTCCTCTCATTTCTCAAATCTCTAACCGCCAACTTTTTTGACCGGATGCGACAGGTCGCCGTTTTTCCTCCGACATCCTTTCCCGCGGACAAAAAGCGCCCGCGAAACGTTCAATTAGGCCGAACAAAGTCGACGGGAAACGGCGGACTTAACCCGGCGGATTCAGAAAAACTTTCGGCCGAACTTGTGGCGCCACCTTGACGTCGCAACTGCCGTTTACCAGGCGCAATTACGCCGAGCGTGTAATTATTGGATCGCCCTGGACCCGGCTTACGCAAAGCGCACTTAGGCGCGATCTAATTGAAAGCAGCCAGGCGCCTTTCTAATTTTCGAGTGGCGCAAGATCGTCTTCGTCCTCCAGATAGCCGCGCAGATCCAATTAGCATCCGAGCAATCTCGCAAGATTCGCCGCTAATTGGCGTATCTCTCTCCGCGCTGGCTTCCCTGGAAGCTCGACCGGGCGTCGCCTTTTTTCCTCACTTTTTTCAGTACCGCAGTCGGGAAATCGCATCTGAATTGTATTTTTACAGGTTCCTGTTAAAAATGGAGTATTGAAACATATTGATACATATTGGAATATCAAAACACTTTCAATCTATCAGGACAAGATGTATTCACAAATATTTTTATCGAGGTCTATGCGTTTCAATGTGTTTATTGTCTATTGTCATTATTACGTATAGATTCGAAAACTAACGTTAACATTTCGGTGACAAAAATCTTCCATGATCAGGACTCGATCTCAAATATGATTTATCGTAAGGCAGATTCTTGACGATTTACATTTCAAATACGACGGTTACAGTCGGATGTCGCCTGGTGGTTAAGGTATTGGATTTAAAACTCGAAGGCTTGAGATCGAATCCTAATTGTGGAAGCATTTCTTCGCCGAGATTTTAAGGTTAATCGACGTTTATACATAATCTGTAAGTAAAAACGTAGTCATAAACGCATCGAAACGCAAAACGATCTGGATAAAAATATGTAAAGCTGTGAGCACGTCTCAATATGTCTTCAGTTCTTGAAACTTAATTCGTTTTTGTTTAATTCCTCAATAGCATTCAACAAAAAAATATGAATTGTTTTCTATTCATTTCAATTCCAAGCAATAAATGTTTCGAATTTGGTGATAATGGGAATTCAGAAAATATTTTGAAATCCTTAATTGGTATTCATTCGACTTCTTTGGCATATGCCAAAGAAGTCGAATATTCGAATGTAGTTTAATTAAATTAAAATGTTTACAAATGAATGCGAAATTGAGGCGAAAATCTAATTCTTTTCTATTAGTTTTGCCCCAAATAATCGAATTTTTTATGAAATTGTATAATTGGTATTTAGTTTGGTTCTGCTATTTTCAGTTTCTCAGTATTTGTTCCATACCATATTTACGAGTTTCATTGAAATATTTCCGTATAATAACAGAAATTTAAGGTTAACAATCTGTGAACTAATACATATCCACATAACAAATTATAGAACCAGTTTGGCATTCATTTTCTGGGATTTTATTCCAGTTTTCAGTGCTCTCCTTTTCGTCTGCCTCCGCTCCACTTTTTTCTCCTCGCCCCTTTTTTCGCTGCGACATAACCCGTTACGCAACCACTTTTGAGCTGTTTCCTTGTATCGCGATCCGGGAAAGGCACGTCGAGCGAAAGTCTGCGTCTTGTAATTAAAGCGCTTTGAAATGTCAATTTGGATGCAATGGTTATGCCACTTGGGACGCTACGGGTGTGCATTATTCCAGAGCATCCTGCAGAAATTATCACTTACAACGACTGGGATAAGTGTGGTATAGGGTAGGTTGATGTTAGAGAGGATTTAAGGAGGTTCCGTAGCTTCTTAGTTTTCAACATTTTTTTATTTTTTCATTTCAAACACTCCTGAAACATTGTATTTACAATTTGGACATTTCTGTGTATAAGTGTCTCAGATAAATATATTTTCAACAAATTTTGTCTTAAATTTCAACTTGTAGGTCCTAAATTATAAAAATCATGTAGGAATAGTGTTTGGGAATTATTTTCCAAAATTTGATCATCTTTCACAGAGTTGTTTTGAGAAATGTGATAAGACACAATGTAAAACCTAGTAAAAATAGCAATTTGAAACATTATTTTCTCAAAAGCGGTGCTGTAAACACAATTTTGGAACATTATTCCTAGTCATTTGTTCTCAATGCTTGTCAAATTTGAAAGATTGGCGTCTATTTCATATATCTAAGGAATCTCCTTAGGAACAATTTCTAGGGAAGAAAAGAAATCAAGTCCGTTTTAGACAATTGCTAATACATTTATAATTATTCTATTTTTCTCTATGTACACAACAAAAAAGGCTGTAATAATGTGAAAATTGGGACCTTTCAGAATTTTTTCAGTTTTTTAATACTTTTTCCAACATTTTCAGGATTTTAAAACGACATATTTTAACGACACAAACTAAAAAGATACAAACTCCATAATTTTAGCACTGGTAAATCATCTTGAGATGATCCGAGTTTGTATTTTAAAAAATGTTTCGAAATTAATCTGCCCATATGTACTATATGTGATTCGTCCAAACTTCCTGATTGTTGTTGATGTCAGATAGTTGTCATATTACCTGTCAGATTGCTTTGGCATAGAAATAATGTAGAACCTATAAAACCAATATAGTTCAACGAAAGTCACATTTTTTTGACGTATCAACTCTGAAACAAATATCGTTCTTTATGAGCCATCATGAGTAATTTATTTATACGACTAGACTTATGGTTGCTCACATACGCCTTTGCGTCGTCTAACCTCTAAAATAAGCTATATAATTACCGTGAAATTAATTAAACGTAATTAATTTTATTGGACGCCACCTGGCGCCCATCATGGGGCCCAATTTCGTATGACCGTTAAATTAAGCGGAAAATATACCTAATTTCGCGAATAAATCGCCACCTAGCGTATAAAAAGACATAAACGCCGCGCTTTTTCAGGCGTCCCCCGTAATTGCGCGCCTTTAAACCCGCAATTATTTAATTAAAATTGCCCGACAGTGTTGCGCGCCGAGGAAATATGCAGAGGCGCATTCTTGCGCGAAATCGAGCCGACGGAACGATCGACGAAACTGACGGGCAAAAAATGTGATTGCGCCGCGAATAAGAAGTATCGCTCGATCATCGCGGCGCGGACCATTTTTCACGCCCGGCGAGTTACATTGCGAAACGCATTTATGCAATATTAACGCGGGTAATTTGCAATTTTCGCGGGGACCATTTTGAAATGGGTGACGCAAGCTCGACTTTTTAGTCCATTTATATCATCCGCATAGCTCGCTAATCGCTTCGGTTCGGCGCGAGGAATGTTACGTTATGCAAATTCCCGCGCGAAGTTCAATCGATTAGGCGCGACAGGTGAAATGAAGGTAAAATGCGACGCTGCGATGAAATTAGTTTCGCCGGAGTTTCAGTCGAAAGTTACTGGAAGTATGAGAGGTTGAGTGGCATTTGGAATGTGTTTTTAGGTTTGCAAATGAGAATTTTTGAGGAATGAAAAGAGTGGTGGAAAATGGGAAAAGTGGAACTGGGAAGGTTTCTACAAGTTTTCTGCCCATTTCATATAGGAATTTTATTTTTTTAGTGGTTTCAATTGCGTTTCTTAAAGTAGATCGATCATCATAAATGTTTGTCAAAATAAAAACTAATCAAATCAGCAACCACCCTAGTAGAAATAAAATCTCTGAAAATCTCTTAAAAATGCTCTGAAAACATCAGAACATCTCTGAATACCTCTGAAAATCTCCGGAAATCTCTTAAAATCTTTGAAAATCTCTGAAAACCTCTCAAAATTGGAACCGTCAGAGTTTTTAAGAGATTTTTAGAATTTTCTCTAAAAATTTCTGAAAAATATTTTTTCAGTGATTTTTAGAGAATGAGTAATCGATGTAATGAGTAATCCCCTTTTTGTGTCGATATATATTTTAAATGCACTGTAAATTGACATTCTTTTTTACAGTATACATTTAATTTATATTGCCGTGCCCTTAAAAACCAGAATTCGCGAACGACAGATATTGGATTTCGCCCAGAATAATTAGTTGCAGCCGCTAGGTGTTCCATTGGAAACACTTGCAAGGTTCGCGAAGTTGCAGTTTATTCAAGCGGCAAGCACGGGGTGCAGATGCCTATGGCAGATGGTCGGCACGGTTTAACTTCGGACACACGCCACTGGTCGCCCCGAGTCATTACAATCGCAACGTGATAAACCGAGTCGCTTACCGCTCCCCCCATTTTTCGATACAATCTGCGCCGCGCGCATAGACGCCGTTTTGTCTTGGGCGCTGCGCGTGCCCGGGGCCCGGCTTCATTCATCACCGTGCATAAATAACCGCGCATAAGTGATGATTATTTATTTCTGCCATTCGCATAACGAATGCGTGGCATTAAAGCCCGTCGGAATAGTTACACTAAATTATCGCCCTTTTGCTCATTTGCAATCAAACATGGTACGGTTTCGTTTGGACGTTTCACTTTTCAATTCTCAGTTTTTTAAAAACAATTTCTTTTGATTAAATTTATTTTTCACATTTGACAACAATTTCGTTGACAAGTAATTGAAATTTAGTTTTTAACTGAGAAAAGTTAAAATGTTAACTTTTAGGCAGAAACTTTTAGGCAACGTTTCTGCAACGTTCGTTTATTGTTGAGCAAATTAAATTTATAGAATTTTTCGAAGATATAGTAAATTTTACTTTCTGGTCAATGGACATTTGCTACATGAAACTAAAGTTGGGACATTTTAAAGAAAGTTTTTTTCAGTATTTTTTGAAGGATTTTATTGTAGAAGGAATGCATGCAAAATTTAGATCTGATATTCTAAGATGTTTTTCGCTCGCCTCCGAATGAATAATTCACGTTATCCGGAGCTGCAATGGCACAACTCGGGACATCTCGTGGTAGAAAGTCATAAGTAAAGCATGCATTCCTACTATCCTATACACACAAATAACTGCTCATTCATTTAAAAGTCAGACTAACGTTAAAGTCTCAATTACGAAAGTTTGTAATTTAATATATTAAAATACCTCGCTGCGAAATTTGTTATATAATTCTATCATAATACAGGACGTTGCACTTTGCAAAGTGTCATTACACGCAGTTTTACCTAATTGCAAATTTTTAATCGAGTTTATTAATGACATTTCGATTTCCTTTACTCTTTAAATTGTTAATTTAAAATCGCTTACCCACATTTGAAAATGTATTTAAAAATCTGAGGAAACATGAAAAATCTCCAAAAAAGTCTAAAAGATTTTCGCAAACTTATTTTCAAATATTTGCAAACGCATTTTTCAACAAAAAATCTAAAAGAAGTTGTTTGGTCGATGAATTCGGACTGAAAAAAATTGCGACACCAGCAAGGTATCGTAACTGATCCTCCCGCAACAATAAAGCATTCCTCCGGCCGGGAAGAACGACCTCTTATAAAATAGAAAATAACACACATTGTCCTCGAACATTGTCACTGAACTTGAGGCGAAACGCACACGTCGCCGATGAAAGACGCGGCTTTAAATATAGACTCGGACACGCCGAGTTTATCTTTATTGAAGTTCACGTCGGTTCAAGCGCTCACAATGCTTTCGTCGTAAGTCCCGTGGCTTTCGTCGGCTTTATGACATTACTGCGCGCGTTATCGTCACGCCTACGTGCGAGTTCGTCGCCTCTCTTGCGAGCACGCAAATTGTAATTAAAGGGTTCGCATCCGGTATAATTTTACGATCCCGCAGCGAACTTTCACGTTGCGCTTAAACTTCCTAGGATCTCAGTCGGCGACGCTGACAAATTATGGTGCCATTATTTATGCAATCGATGCGCCGAGGGTCCTTTCAGTTATTGAAAAGTTATTAAGAGGTTTCTGCAACGTTTGGCAAACGTTGGAGAGGTTGTCCGAACTTTTCTGCAACGTTAGGCAACGTTAGAAAGGTTGTAAGAACGTTTCTGCAACGTTTAGGCAACGTTAGAAAAGAGGTTGTCCGAACGTTTCTGCAACGTTTAAGCAACGTTAGAAAGGTTGTAAAAACGTTTCTGCAAAGTTTAGGCAACTTTAGAAACGTTGTAAGAACGTTTCTGCAAGGTTTAGACAATGTTAGATAGGTTGTACTAACGTTTATTAAACCTTATGTATCAACGTTAATGTAACGTTAAACGAAGCTAGGATGAACTAATCGTTATAATTAGTTTTAATTGAAACAACTTATTGTAATTCTAAAGTTCTACAGCATCTCTTATTCGATTTAAATGAATTATAGGACTAACACAAAGTTGGCATAACGTTGCTGAAATCTGAATACTACAAATATCCACTACCATAAAACATTACAAAACTCTGAATAGCGACAAGTGCAATAGAGTGGGTAGACAGAATAAGCCATTGTCCCCTCCATATGACATTAGCGAAAGTCCCAGGGGTACTATCATTTCATTGTGTGGAAAGAAATTAATTACATTCGAAAATTGTGAAGGGTCCGAAACGCATTTAAATCCGACAACCATCGCTGCGTATCTAACCACCCCATTGTATCTCTAAATACCACCTTCACCCCTGAGAAATCAAACATAAAACTCTTTCGCCACGCAAAAAGATAGACATTATTGCTTATCGATATTCTCTTTGTCTAAAAAAGTAAAATCGAAAGTGTTATCCAAGGAGTACATCCTCGCTGCATCGGCAAAAATTGTAATCGCCAGTAGCGCTGGCGCCAAGGAATATTGGCCTCCGCCGGAGAAAACATTTTCCGCGCAAAAATCGAGCCAGCATAACGTGGATCCCGAACTCTGAACCTATCCCTTGAGAAGATAGAATCGAAGTCTGCGCTTCCGGCGCCAGTGGTTGTTGCTAACCCGGCGATGATAAAATATCTTTAATTTGTTCTCAAAATAGATTCGTTATCAGCGCAATTTATTCGCGTTAGCAAACCGTTGCGGCGAACGAGGCGTTAAACCGTGAAACATATAATAACTTGTTCCCATCGCGGGTTAAGGAGAGAGAAAAAGGGCGAAGCTTGATATGCGGGTTAACGACTGTTATTACGCGACGTCATGTTACGGAACGCAATCAAACCGTTTATGTGTGTATAATTAATAATGCGCCCTGTTTATTCGATCGGCACAATTGTGAAACGCTATCGGGAGATTTGCTGAAAAGAACCTGTCATCTCACGTCAATTACCCGGAAGAATCGAGAGGTATCGAGAAGGAAGAAGAATGAGAAGTGGAGGTTAAACTGTTCCTGATGCTTGATGCAAGGTTTTCAATTAATTTTTTTTGATTTTAGGTTCTGAATGGGTAAGGAAATTCATTTCTGAAGAGACAACCTATGGGACTGAAAGAAACAGGTACCAATGGTATTAAAGTCTAAGAGGTAACGTTGCGGCTTCATAGAGTGGGAACGAGGGTTCAAAACTCGTTGCTGACTTTCTCGAATAAAAAAGGAAAAAGTGCATTTAGGTTCTGACGGGGAAGTTATACTTCTTTTTCTATTTACTTTTTCAACCTATCGTAAAAACAGCAAAATTTCTCTTGGATTTAAGGAAATCCTGGTTCTCTGGCAATTTCCTACTGGGTGTTTACGTTACAATTTGTTGTCAAAACTCAAGTAATAACATCGAGGAACAGCCAATCAACGATTCGACAGCCCATAAACTACCACAACAAAACGAAACGCCCTAAATCAATGACGAATTGAATGACAAATGAAGAATGATAAAACTCATTTGCGAAACAAACAAACGGGACACATTGTTTTTATTAGCTGCAGTTCAATCACTTAAAGGGGCGTCCATTCCCAGACGGCGAGGAGACGGTAATCAAACTATTTTCGGCGCGGTGTCTGACGTGCGGCGAGGAGTCCCTGACCTTGTCAGAGTTCGGTGGCAATGAGCTAATGGCGTCGAGACGCGTCGCGGTAGAGTCTGCAGGCCGCATGTTCCGAAAGACGCTAAGTGACGCGTCGAGTGACGTTTCATTAACGCCGCGCGTTCCTCGAGTTTGTTGTAGCTTCCCCTTTCCTTTCGTCGGTGCGTCTCGCACGGAAATAGACAATTAAATAACGAAAAGAAACTTTCGACGACGCGATAGCGTCACGGGGAGCCAAGTTGCTCGGTTCCGCATCGTGTCTTCCTTGTCTACTCCGCGCAAATGAAGAGAGACAACCGACGCATTACGTGACACCATGATTCCAGCAAAATGAGGTGGATAGGTTAGGAAAAATGGGAAACAACGTTTGCCTCTCGTCCTTTCTAACTGTATACGCGAGCAGAGGCGGAAACAATTTGAGGAAACCGATTTCTCGATGACTCTTTCGAAAATTGAAAAGTGTCACGGTTGACTGAGCGGTGTGGTTCTCGACTCTCCTTCCTTATTTAACGGAATTACATAGACAAGGACGACGACGCGCAATTGGCGGGTTCGCCGGAAAAATGGCGGGAACTGAAAAGCTTGGCTCGGGAAGGTGCACTTGCGAACGGATTGCTTCCAATTCCGAAATGACACGTCGTAAAACGGAAGAGTGCTTGAGTTTACGAGCGCGATACGCTTCGGCAGTAACCCACGCGAGATATCTATCGGGAGTCGCGCGGTACTTGGATTCCGCGATCACGTGCCTTTTCGAAATTGCCGCGCTGACAGAGCTTGCCAAGCGGTAAATCATTGGACTGCGAGCAGTGACATGAGGCATATCAGGACGAGTCTATTAAATCTACTACACGGTGGAGTAGCGAGGCACCGAACCCATTACCATTCTACACTGTAACTTATCTCGACTGACAGTCACAGCGCATAGAAACGTCGTCTGGCGGGAGAGTTGGGATTTTCGACGTTTTGCATTGAACGAAAATGACGGGACGGTTTCTGAGGAACGAAGCGAGCTTTTGGCACATCTTGACCACCACAATACCGACTTGCGACAGTGGGAATGAAGTGACGGTTTTACTACGCTGACAAAACTAACCTAAAAATTCGTTTTGAATGAAAACGATTCCTTTTAAAAGAAAAGGATTCCTTTTCTGCCAAAATGATTTCTTTTTTGCCAAAATGCTTTATTTTGGCCCAAAAGGATATTTTTAACAGTGCATGTTAAATTTTATACAAAACGCTTAAACTGTTTTAATTAAAAACATTTCCAATATCTTTGTTTATTCGATCTTGGTCACTCAATTAATACAAACGTTTCGGTTCCTTGATTTGAAACCCTTTTCGATGTAACTATAAACATCAAACATCATATATATCTACATAGATAGTTGTCGGTTTAATTAAGATCTGTTGCGATATAAATTACTTTGTTTTTATATGTTGTTTTTATTGATGTTATAGTTACATTGCTAGGGTTTCAAATCAAGGAATCGAAACATTTGTATTTATTGAGCGACCAAGATCGAATAAACAAAGATATTGGAAATTATTCGTCCCTGGACCTATTTATTTATATATTTAAAAACATTTCTTCGTAAAACACTTAAATGTTTAACCATATACTTTAAAACACTTATAAAACACATCCTTTTTGCAATGTGAATATAACTATTTTATGTATAAAGGTCCATATATTATAGGTTTAATAAACAGCATGTTGGTGTTCGCTGTTGAGCAACCTCGTCTAAGTTAGACGAAAAACATAAAAAAACGTAATAAAAACATTTGTACATTATAATTGATTTCTAATCAGCATCTTAGATCCAAATGCATGGAAATTTGCATATTCCATGTCACGTTTCTTTGTTCTTTCAATGGAGGAAAAAAAAGAGGAGTAGAAATCGAAATCACTGTGTACAGTGAGTGATTGATTGTAAATTGATCAACTCTTTGAGTTGTCGATGATCATTCGAAAACTTCGCGGTGCTATTGCAAAATTATTAATCGCTGGAAAAGCGACCGTTTTGTGATCGAGGGCTTAAATGCCGATGGTACATAACCACTGCGATTCGATCACCTTTTCATCAATAAATGACAAACGGAATCCTTTCTTCGGTACACGCAACCAATTCTCTGGATTACTTTCGTGGGTCTTTTCGTGCTGTTGCATTTCGTTTTTTATTGCAGCGTATTACATATTTATTGACTAAAATCGGTTCTACACCGAAAAATCCACTTTATCATTTTTTAAATAATTTCTGTCTCCAGCTACGGAAATGTTCATAAATATTTCCGCCACGAGACTTGGGCAGCGAAAATTTTTTATAAATTCTCTTAACATTCCCTCACGGACAAAAATCTTCATTTTATATCTGCAAAATATATTTTTTTATAAAATATATAAAAATCGGCAATATTTAGTATATTTTAGTTTATATTTTAGATTTTATATTTTCGTCCGTTAGGGTATTCCCTCAATACTCTTACAAAACATTAGAGACAAATTATTGAATATAAGAATCCGCATATATGAACAAGAATATTAATTAAATTCCGATAAACAAAGCAAAATATGTACCATTAAAATTCACCTTGACATCGTCGTCCTCCACTGCAATTCCTAAGACGCCACACAGACGACGTAACATTTTTCTCAGCGAAATGATCACTTGCATTTGTCGAGCCAACTATCAGCAAAACTATCAAGTGCTGTCTGCGTTTATGGGCGATAATTATAACGATTTTACAGTTATTACAGTCGAGTGCAATATGCGGCACGCAATTATTGTTGCTGCTTTCTTCTTCTCTCTTTGTGTCCGCAACGTGTGTTTTAAACCGACGAAATCTTCACGTAATGCTGAGAGGCTCCCAGCATCTTTTCCCCAACATGGTTACCTCAACGTGTTGACGTGTTCGGCTCAACCTGGCATTAGCCAGTGACTAAGCTAACATTTTTTCGCGTTGTTGCATCAATTAATTATTCCGCGCTCGTAGCATTCATTAGTACAGTGAAACTCAACTATCATAGTTCTCCGCTTCTTTGTGGCCTTTATCAGTCTATACGTGAACGCCTGTAAAATTACGATTATTTGTTTAAACTCGTACGGTTAGTCAAAGAAGATCGTTGATAGTTAATTAAGCAGGGTCGCTCGCGCGAAAATGTTCCATGTCTGTGACTTTGTCCCGTTAATTCGTTTGAACTAATTGTTATAATTATGACAGCGCTGCAAAAAGACAACGTGGCAAAAAGTTTTGTGAAATTCCCGCATTTAAGCTGCACGTAAGTTGCAAGCACGTATACTGGAATTTCGACAAAAGAATTATAAGAATACACTTCAAGTGGACGAAATTCCAGTTGTGCGAGGAAATAATGTTCAACCAGGTAACGCATCGTTTGACGATGTTATCTTATTGAAACGTCGGAATATTTGTTGCAATTATAAGAAAATTGTATAAATTTTTTTTTATTGTATAACCATATAATGGTTGGTTTTATTAGCAACATGCACGGCAGTCCAGTAATAAGTAAAAAAATGGTATATGCTCAAGATCGATCAGATTTGCATAACGAAGTTCAGTAAATTAAACAATCCATAAAAATGTAATGCATTTTTGTGCAAATCGATTTAGGTCAGTTTGATGTTAATTTCAAAAGTGCTTGCATGGTATGATTATTCGAGGTGGTGCAAGTGAAATACTCATTTTAATTTCTTTATTACTTTAATTAAACTCAAGTTAAAAATTTAATGATAAATTAAATGTTAAATTAAATTGTGTAAACTAATTTTAAGACAGATAATTGGTATGGTCGGAGACTTTTTCATAATTGCACCGTTGCACTCACGTGTTAAAAACTGCATACGGCAACATTTATTCAAGCTATCAGTTTTCAAACAAATTTTCGTGCGCTTCGAAACAAAATAGCATCACGATTACTTTTTTTATGAATAAAAGACTATAGAATTAGTTTTTCGACCAGCTAAATGATTAACCTAGTAATTATTAACCTAGTCATCCTAGACATAATTAATCTAGTCATCGATATATCTTCGATTTAATTAAATCTTGTTGATTTAAGTTAATGAAAATTTAATTTAATGAAATGCACCATTTTCCCGGCGTATTATATATACATCCTTCACTCTTTCAGTGTACAAACATAATACCTTAATAACTTTTCAATACGCACATCAGCTAATCTCGTCAGGGCATTAACCCACCAATGCTTACAATGAAAGCCGTGATTTTGTAATAACGGAATAAAGGGTAATCTAATGCCCGTTCATACACTATATATGTATAGTTGCAATAATGCGGAGAAATCTCGAAAGCCATAACTCGGTTTTACGCTTAAAACATGTAAATCATCAAAATCGCATGAACAAAAGGATCACTGACTACGACAAGCCAGCGCGCCACACTGATTTGCCTTTATTTCGGCCGCGAGCAATTCTACAGTTGGCCCTCGTACGAATTTCAATTTACGTCGGCTTTGCTTCGCCCTTGTTAATCACGTTCTCGTCAATTTACCATCAAAGCGGTATACATCTAATTTTCACATTCGCTTTTCTGCCAATCGGAGTACTTTCATTGCCAATTGGACTTGCAAAGCAACCGTGGCACAATTAAGCTTTCGTTTTCATGCAGCCGCGGGTCTGATTCGTCAAGCCACGGTTGAAGAAAATAACCGCTCCTACCCGAAAACTCCATCCCGTTTGCACATCATAAATACGTCGTCAAAAAATGTGACATCGCGCCCGAACACGCGCGCACTCAAAAGAAACGAATATTCGAGTATATCCGGATTTGAATAATTCCGCAAGTCGAACTTTGAGCTTTTCTCATATATCATTACGTACTAATGGCGCGATCAAAGAACCTCCCCGGGCAAAAAGTGGCCTACTTTAATAAGCGGGGAAATTCGTGATCGGCTACGGACGCTTGCCGCGTAGTTACCGTAACTGGATAATTACAATCACCGAGCTGGTCATGTATTTATAATACCATGCAGAGCGGAGATTCAAAACTGATTTTCAGGAAATACTAAAGTCGCCTCCTTAAATCAGAAGATCCGGAAAATGTGAAATACGACCAGAAATAAATTGTCCCTCCGACCACTTAACAATCCCCAACACCTCCCAATGTCTACGAAGTCATCCCAACCGACACTTTTCATTCTCCTAACCTTCATTTTCTCGAAAACAGGTGGCTAAACAGATGGTTCGCTTTGTGCCCAAGGACCCAATCATTCCGGCCGGGCCAGTCGTTAACCATTTTTCTGCCGCCGAACCTGTTCGCCTCCTTTTTTTTCGACGCCGATTTCTATGCTAAGCGTAATCACAGCAAACAGACGGACGCAGGTTTCGTGCGCAATCTGCGGTCGCACGTTCAGGTAGACTTTCGTAATTTACTCCCCGACGCACCGCATCACAATAGATGGATGGCCCTCGCAAACCCCTCTTCCCACCCGGTGATCATAAAAGAAATTGCGCTCGCATGCTATCAAGCTTCCAATTATGATTAGCGACGAATCCCGCGCGGAAACAAGGGGGCCGAGAAATGATAGAGTCCGAAATGTCTTTATCCGGGGCTCGTTGTCGGCGGTAATTATTTCTTCGGGATTTAATGAGCCCCGGGATCAGCAGCCTTGGCGGCATAAAAGAGGTCAGGACGCGGTAAACACGCCGAGATGAAAAAGTGGCGCGGCGGAGGGGGCGCATGCGTAGCCTGCGAAGGCTAAGGTAAAGGTGGCCGGTATCCGTCTCTATTGGGCCCCAAGAATTCACATTCTCGTCTCTTCGTCACTCCTCAGGTCCCAGACAATGGCGGCGTCAGGGGCCAGCCGGTTCTTGACACGCAGTCCCAGCGGCGTTGCCGGTTCTCTAGATGCGACGTTGCCGCGTTGGGCGAATGGCGCCCAACGTGGGGCCATCTGCAGGCCCTCCGGCTCCGCATCTTCGCGTGACTCGGCAGCCGCGGATGGCGCTGGCGATGCCTCGGGGCCTTTTCGTGCAGCCGCGACTACTCGGGGAAATCGTGCGCGATCCGTTCGTGTCAAGGGGAATTCAATTTGGCCGCGAGATAAGGCGGCAATAATGGACTTGCATAATGGAATCCGCAACGGGCGCAAAAATACGCCGATTGCGCAGCTCGCCGAAGACGCGATGTTCGCGTTGCGCCGATAATTGGCTCCGGGATAACGATCGCGGCGAATTCTATTATGCACAGACCTGCTGGCCGCGGGAAAAGTAACTGGGTACGTAAGTGGCGAATTACCGGGCCGCTCATCGTCTTCGCCTCGTTATGGAAAGTTTGTTACGGCGGATAAATAAACTCGGTCGGGGATGGGTTCGATCCTTTTCGAGCGTTACGTAACGCGCCGCTCTGTTCGCCGTTGCGTAACGCCGAGTGATATTCGATCGGGAATTAGGGTCAGCATTGTGCCGGCAATTAGATTACGGCGTTTTTCTCGCGGAATCCACCGGCAGCCGCGCGTCAATCGGCTTATTCGACGCCGGGGCTCGATTTGTTCTCCGAGACGATGCGCGCGGGAGAATACCGGGATTCTAATGATGCACGAACGGATGGAAATGTTCACCAAACGAAGGTTACACGCGCAACGAGTCTCATCGAGTTTAGAAAGTTAGCCGTACTGTAATGAAACTCAAGATAAATAGTTTCGACTACATAATGAAATTTTCAGGTTAAAGAATTCTTAAATGAGTTTGTAGATTGCGGAAAAGTTATTGTTTCGGCCGATTCTTCGGGCATTATCGTTCCTCGGTTCAACGTCATTAACTTTTCACGTGCAAATCCGTCGAATCGTTTGACTGAAACTGTAATTTATTTTAAACGCAAATTAATTCGATTACGTTGCGCCAACTTCGAAACATTATCCATTTTGGCGCGCGTTTGATTAAATTATAACCACGTTTTGTGTATTTTATCACAACGGAGCGGCGGTTTTAAAAACAATTCGACATTTTAGGAATTGCTCGTAATAAAATTTGGAGCGTTAATTTCATTTTGACGACTTTAGTGTTTAAATTGTTTCCAGCTGATAAACATTTCTATCGATTTCGCATTTGACCTGGTAAATTTAATTATACAATAAGCAAATATTGAATTCGCAAAACAAAAGTAGACTAATGCATTTTTAATAAAACCGAAACGGTGTTCGAAGCGGCCGGTGCTCCGCTGTAATTCTGTATTAAACGTAGCTTTCATGTAATAAAGCTTTCGAAGCAGCAGCTTGAACAACATACGAATGAACTAAAATAATTCATAAGCCACTCGTAAGCTATTCTATTAGTTTATCTTGAAAAATACGTTCCGCCATAATCAAAAGATCTGACAAAATTAAGTTTGGCTCTGTTAAATAAATTCGCAATTATTCAATTGCACAAGAACTCTGTCCGTTACAATGTGTTTCCGACATGGCACCATGAAAAACGCGGCGCGAACATGTGATCGAACAATAAAATGAATTCTGTCAACGATCGTCGAGCGCTAATCATAGTCCGCGCCAACTTAATGGTAGTTCTTCGAATAAACATAACATTCTTCCGAACTGCAGTTTCGCCTCCTTCGAATTACCGACGCGTGCAAACAGTCGCGAGTCCGACTAACATGCATTTCCCTAAGTCCGCGCATACGTTAGAAAGTTATTTGTTTACGCGCGAAATTTCGCCGTTCGACGCCGGAAGACAATTTTTCCGTTTCGCACGCCTCGAAAAACCCGCAAATTTCGGAATCTCGCGTTTCCGAAACTTCGACGGAAGTTGCCCGAAAACTTGTGACCTCGTTTCGATTGACCCCGCGGACTTCGACCGAATCGAACAAATGCGACAAACTCGATTTCCGATTCCTCCACAATGGGCGAAGAAAAACGATTGAAAACGCGATTAATAAACTGGCGCTTCGGTAATTTACATCTTACGCTCCGCAAAGTCCATTCCGCGCGATCGATCGAAACCCGCGAAAAAAGGCCGAACGAGCGTATCCTGCCTTCACTTTCCCTTCCGTTGGACATATCGCAATAATAGCGGTGCTCAGCGATTCGATACATCATTCGCAGGGCAACTGTCGAAGTGACACCCAACTGTTTATGTGTTTCGGCCGCGGACTGAAATATTGCCAACAAATCGCGATCGCTGTTTGCGATATTGCCACGAGGCTCTCGAAGGCAGCTTCAGGCTAATAAATAATCGTTTGTAACGGGGCCGCACGAGCGCGAACGTGAGCGGCGAGTTCGCGCAAAAGGTAGTCGCGTCGGGGGCCCCTTTCGCGTCGTTCTTTCGACTCATCGTGGCGTCGTCGTGACTTGCTGACCTCTTTTCGAGCGTGCCAAGCAAGTGGCACTTCCAGTCCTTCGCCACTCTATCTATGAAAGGTGATCTTCGAGCGGCCCATCTGCTACAAAAGCTGCTTATTGAGTTAAAAGTTTAAATGGAAGGGTGCGCTGTAATTTGACGACGTCCCGGAAATTTGTCGGACAAAAAACGATATTTTACATGAGGCTACGCTAAGCGGATTACCAAACCAGCCTGATTTCGATTCCGAGCCGAAAGCGCAACTTCCATCAGCTTTATGCAAGATTTATACTGATGTGGTGTTTATAATGAAAGACTGATGGTTAATGTGTTGCCGGTAATCTAAATTGAACACTCAGCGGGAAAAATGTTGCGCCGAAATAACGGTGAAATACTGATTGGATGACCAGAGTTTTGTCTTGCGATTGGTTTGTCGATGTAATGTTAGTTAAAACGGAATTAGTCAGTTTCGGAGAGGAGTGGCAACACGATGAAAAAGAGTAATAGCTTATAGTCTATCTATTTTATTCCAGTTTTTTCTCGACAGGTCGTCGGCCTTTAACATTTGACAGCTTTACGACGCTTCACGACGATGACGAATGTTTTGGCGGAAGCTGGAAATTGTGTAAAGTGAACTCGGCAAACATCGCGCGATACTTAGAACGCGTGCAATGCGAAATTGTAAAAACCGTAGTCAGTGTAAATACCGATTTACTACGACGGTGTACATGTAATAACTTACGGCAGATATTTTTAGACCGCTGATTGCGAGTGTGAATCCATATTCCTCTTTTATACGGGGAACGGTTTGTTTAGTTTGTGGAATTCTCAAACAAGCATCCGGGCGATTATCTACTGTTACTGTGAATGGAGATACTAAAATTAAATTAGAGTTAGCGCCATTGCACGATCAGATACGCGCGACAGGGCCTTGAAACTCGGGTTTTAGCGCTGAAAAAATACGCTCCTTTTATATGGAGCCATGTTTCCCGAGCAGGCGCGTGACTTTTTTGTCCGACAGGCGTGGCTTATTGTCAGCCCGATTGCCACATTTTCTTCCCAAATTAGATTGCGAGTCCTTACAGAGTCAAGCGCATTTAAAAGTGCGCCAAAATTCTATTATCCTTATAGGCGCCTTCCATTAAGTCCACCTTTGCGCTCAACGTTTTTCCTATGCGCAAGATTTCTTCATTTCCCTTACACCTCGCACCAACTTTTAGCTTGGCGATCAAAAAAGGTAAACGGTCTGCGCGAAGGTCAACGTTAATGATATGATTATTTGCTCGTTGCCGCTCCAGGTATCGATCTGTCTGGCCTCGAAGACCGGCAATCGTCTGGATCACAGACGGGGCCTCAACTAGACCCATCGAAGGCTGCGTGGCGATCTCGTCCGGAGCCAATTACACCCTAGAAGCGCAAAACTAAGATACGTCCGAGACCGGTGATTACTATTGCCGTGGCTCGAACTGAAATTGCGTTTCCAGATCCTCGCGAAAATAATTGCGTCCGATACGAATACCTCCACTTCAATTTGGAACGGAAAAAGTCCGTCAGGGGTCACTGTTCAAGAGCCCCCGCTTCTCGCATTCGAAAAAAAAAAAAAAAAAAAAAAAACAGCTCAGACCGACATGCAAAGCGACCTGCGATCTCGCGCAATTAGGGCTCATTAACGATGGCCGATTTTTGCTCCTCGAGTCAGAGCTTTGACTTTCGGCCAATCGCGAATTCAAACCCGGCAGTTCGATCGGGAAAATTTGCGAGCGCCCGTACTGCGCGTATTCGCGTGCGCGTCAGTGAAGTGAAGGCCCTCGGCAAATGTTCCCAAATCGACAAGTTAAATTATTTTCGGCAATTTATTTCGCCGGCGAATTGAGATTGAATAATTTTCGATGCGTTTCGCGAAGGAGTTCGTGAAATTCAAGTCGACTGTGGCGCGTCGCATTTACTTCCCGTCTCAAGTGCCAGACACAGAACAGCAAGTCGCAAAACCGGAAACTTCCGGTATCCCGAATGATTTTGCAGATAATTCCACGTCTTCGCGCTATCCTAGACGATGCATCTTCATTAGAGCAGAAGTTAACTTGTGAGTTTCCTTCAACACGGAAGCCGGGCGTTCGCAGTGAAGCATTTATGACGAAGCACGGCCGTCATAAATCAAATCTCAAAATTCATCAAGCAGGAAACGCAAACCCTTACATGACAATCGCCGTAATTGTACCTCTGAGAATCTCCTTTATTTCTTGGTTATTGCGTCTTACCCACGCAAATAAGCACAGGCTTTCATTCATTTGTCGCTAACGTCCCATAATGAATACTGATCCATTAATTATATCAAACTTACTCTTTCGGCTGCAGATATACCGCCAGACAGGCGGCTTAGTTTCGCCCATTCATCGAAATTATGCAATTAACTTGGGGAAAACAATTGATGCGAAATAGTCGTAATGGATTCGCAATAACCGCACTTTTTACGATTTGAGCTCGATTGTCCCTTAATTGTTCGCTTAGTGGTTATGGAATTTTTAATACCGCTGAAAATTGTCTCTTGGACATTTATACACTATACAACGTATCAATTCCATTGTAACATTTTAATGTTTAATGTCGAAGAGAAATGATGGTTCACTACAATGCAACATTGGATAACAACGTTATCCTGATTACATGTATGGCTTTAAGTTAAATATACAAAGACTATTCACGAAGGAAGTATATTTTAGTCTGAAACAAGTATATTTTACTTGAAACTATCATATGTCTACTTCAATCAAGTATATTT